>CABEEJ010005955.1:18022-34191 GCA_901482245.1 Timema douglasi | reverse complement strand
GGGGTGGGGGGGGGTTCGACCCCCTCCCCACCCCCCGAAATTTTATGAACAAAATATGGCTTTATATATGTTTCAAACAATATCAAAATTAAGGTACAAGTACAAATCAGGGGGCTGTGTTACCATAAAAAGCAATTTTAGAGAGCTTCTAGAGTTGTTTAATATTTAGAATCGGTCCTAGCCTCCGGCAGTTAGGGAGTTATGTTGCCAACAAAAACACTTCAGATATCTTCTAGAGGTGTTTAATATTTAGATATTTTTTTTCTTGCCTCCAGCAGTTAGGGGGCTATGTTACTATAAACAACACTTTAGAGAGCTTCTAGAGGTGTTTAAATATATAGATTATTTCTATCCTTCGGCAGCTAGGAAGTTCTGTTAGCATTAAAAAAACACTTTAGAGAGCTTCTAGAGGTGTTTAAATATTTAGATTTCTTTCCTCCGGTAGCTAGGAGGTTCTTTTAGCATAAAAACACTCTAGAGAGCTTCTAGAGCTGTTTAATATTTAGAATTGATCTTAGCCTCCGGCATTTATGGGGTTCTATTAGCATAAACAACACTTTATAGAGTTTCTAGAGATGTTTAATATTTTGTATGTATACATTTTTCCTAGCCTCCGGCAATTAGGGGGTTATGTTGCCATAAAAACACTTAAGATATCTTCTAGAACTGTTTATCATTTAGAATTCTTATAACCTCCAGCAATTGGGGGATGTGCCTATTCCCCGTCGCCCCTGAAATTATTGGCTGGCCACGGCCTTGCAAGAATGTAAAATTATACTAAACCTTTTTGTTTTTAACATTCAAGGGTTATATTTAGTTTAATACGGTTATTAAAGTTTAAAAAAAACTACCCACCCCCGCTTCGCCCTAAAGATACTAGGTAAATAAAAATACATACTGTCAACTTTCTAGCGGAGAAAAAGTAGAAAATTCGCTTTCAACATCTTTGAAAATAGAACCCTTAGTTGTTACAATTACAAGCAATATGTTACTAAAAATTAACTCCATCAAATTATACATATTGATATGCAAATAAAATATAAATGGTTAGAATTATACATTATACTGATATCGGGGATACAGTGGCCGTTTTTTTTTTCAATGAAGTTTTGGTGGAAACGGGTGTCTGTGTGTGTGTGGGNGGGGGGGGGGGAAGTAAATTAATATTCAAGAAAAAATCTCTACTAAAGATAATCAGGCATGTACAATGTGCATGACCTACAGTAGCTTGTATTAACATTATAAAGAAGGGGAGACTGACCTCAGTTACAAAGCGATTGCAAATTACAGTTATTTAAAAATAAATATTGTAGTTCTGACCTAAACTTGAGCTATTCCGATAATAGTAGTCAATAATTTTTAAACGTAACTAATATAAACAATATTAAAGTAAAAATAAAGATAATGTTATCTAAAATGTGCCGCCCCCTAAAGCCGCCGTCCATAGGTACGTGCCTAGCTTTTAGTGTAAATCCGCTTCTGCGGAGATATGATAACCACAATAATTGAAGACCATACGTATTAGGAAACATTGAAGATTTTGTCTAAACTATAAGCTTGGCAACGTCGACAAGACAGGTAGAGTAGCGCATACATATCCTATCTCTCTCTAGTTCGCTTACAATAAGAAATATTGTTAAGTTGGGTCGCCTGTCGCATACCTTAGTTAACCACAATTCGCTCTTCCATTCGTTTCATTCTGACAAATCTCTCTGGCGTTCTACATACTTCAATGAGTCGACGAAATACAAATTACGTTGGTTGCAATTTGTCACTGTGTTTTTTTATCTCGTTTCCATAGTCACCTGGCGTATCAAGATGAAATGAGTGTAGAAATATCAAGCGTGTTCTTAATACAAGATCAACTCTTATCTTAAAAATTGTGACAGGGTCTAACAAAAAAAAAAGTTCCTTCCGAGAGTGAAAAGGAATGTTGGTTGGGTAGGAGAAACAAGTTTACTGTTGGCTGTCCGCAGCGCTTTCTAGTGCGTGGCTGCGGTACTGAACTTTCCCATTCCAAAGCAACAAGTGGAAAGAATATTTTCTTTACAGAGTTCGCGCGCCATCTTGGAATAAATTAAAATCTTACTCTTCATAAGTTTGTTTGTATTTCTGACGCGTGTGGTTTCCGTTGTGTCAAATGAAGTTTTAGTTTTTAAGATATAATAATACTGAGAATAATCATGTGGAAAAGGGTTTAGTCTTGATTTGGCAACCACATTTAACGTGACTGTTTGGAATGTTTTGATAAAGTTGTGGATGTGTTTGTTTATTTTCGGCGGTGGCGACGAGATGGAACGAGAACCACGCATGGTTGAGACCACCTTACCTGGTGAACAGGTGAGTTCATAATATGTTATTGTTGCGTGTATGAACACGCGCATGTCCTTAGAATTTTGCATCGAGGGAGGGGAGGATTTATTTTGATTGAAGAACTAGGAGTTGCACTGATTATTTACATTAAACTTGATTTGTGTTCAATGGTCTCTATACTTAAACATTTATTTATGTCTGTTCTTGAAAGATTCCTCTAAATTGCAGAATTCTCTTGTACATGTATGTTCTAGTGATTAAATGCCAAACGTATTTTCTTCTCATTAATTACTTTAAGTTTATTTACAAATTTGTATTTCTTGGAGGATTGGATTATTGGTTTGCCCATATTTCTGATCCGGTAGTCCAGGGTTCTAGCTAAATTGAGGTATTGTAATTTTACACCAAACGAAAAAATCTCACTAAGAGCTGGTTTTTCTAGTTCATTGTAATTTTCAAACAGTCAGCCTAATATAATTGTCAAGCTTGATTTTCACATATAATTTGCTTGGAACTTAATTTAAATATAGGCCTATTTTAAAAATATTTTTGTTTTACATTCTTGTTAAAATAAAGTATTTTGTTGTAAAACCCGATTCTTGGTGTAATTATTTAAGTTAGGCGTACTAGTTTTGTTTTTATAGTAGGCCTAGCCCTATTTTAATCTTCAATGTCAGAAAACTTTTCAAGAATTTATTTAAAATAATCCGATAATTCAAATAAAGAAGTTAGTTTAAATCCCACGCAGAAGAATTTGAAATAGTAATACCTCCAAACCTAAGTCTATAAAAAAGAGGATAGTTCTACTTAAATAAAATATAGACCTACTCAGAATCAAGCCTTTTAAAGGCCAAATTTGATTTCTCTTATATCATTGTGATAGCTAAGTTATGTAGGGCCAACTTTGTTTGAAAAAAAATAATTAAAATACCAAAGTGAGCTGCCAAATTTAAAAATCTGTTTTAAATTAATTTATTAGATTTATAAATTAAACAGACTGTTGAAACTGACACTCGTGGTTGTTGGCTTAGAGCAGGGATTCTTACTATTTCTTGTGTCACGGATAGACTTGCCAACTCTATAATAACCAACTCCAGGAGATAAAAAAAAAACGGATTCAAGAGAGTGAACAATCCTCTAGTGCAATTTGAACCTATTTTAACTATCAATTAAAATATAACTAATATGAATGACAACATACAAACTTATCAAAAAGTATTTTTAAATCAAACTTTACTTTTTAAATTAATATTTCTGAACCTTCAGATTTTTTTTTTTTTTTTTACAAAATAAACGTGTGTGATAGCTGGTAGTTATGGTAGAATTGGGGTTCAGCTTTCAAAAGTTCATGGCTGAGCTTCCTGCTTTCTTTGGCCCATAATAATATATACTCCATTCACGGTAGGAATTACTCTCTGAAAGGTCTTTTTTCCTACCAATATCCTAATATATAATAGATTTCTGATAGGGAAAAAGGCCTTTCAGAAAACAATTCCTACTATGGACAGAACCATCAAGCTGAATATGCGTTTACTAATAAATAGCATTTGTAACCGGGTTTGATAACGCCAATGAAACAACATTTTTAGCCTAACTCGCTGTCAGTCCTTCCCTACAAGTTGTTAAAGAAAGAAACCCATCTCATAACCACACATTCAATGGCAGTAAGAGTAGCCTACTCTGAATGTCTCTAAGGATAAATAACTCAATGTAGTTGCTCGTGGTCCTTAACTCCTAGGTTTCAGTAAGTTTTTGAAGATTATCCCATCCAATAGGGTTCTTTAAAGACAAATCAGACAACTCTTTGAACCTAGATCCTTCAAAATCGTACCACTAATCCAAACACAAAAGTCAACGTTCCAAAAAGGTTTTTAGTATCTCTTGTGAAATCAGGGAGGTATTTAACTCCCGGATAGGGATTCCCGGGAGACGAGAGATTAGTCATGATTCCGGGAGACTCCCGCCCAACTCGGGAGGGTTGGCAAGCCAAGTCACGGACCCCCTTTGAAAATCTGACAAAGGACTATAGAAATTTGTAAATTCACTTACAGCAAACTTTGCACTTAGACCTTAGTTCATTGCAGTGTAAATTTATTACATTCAAACGTGAACATAATACTAACAACAATGTGTTCAACCTTTTATGACAGCTGTTAACAATACAAGCCATTGCTAAATTTAAACCTACAAATATATTTGTTTTAACTTTCACTTATATCTCATTTTCTCTGTTTTCAAGTGAAAAGTGCATAATATCTACCTAACCTGTATACAATTTGTGATTAGGTCATAATCAGGTATATGTTAATCCTTTCTTAGGTAGATATAGATCAACCCTGAATGAGTGATCACGCAGACTAAATGTCAAGCTCATCTAAGCTGGCTTGAGGTGACTAGAAGGTCGTATTTAGAATCCAGACTATATATTATTGGGGATGAATTTTATGAAAGGGGTTCCCACTTTCCCTCAACGTGAATTGCGGGTACATTTCTTTCAAATACTTCCTTCATCATAGCATTAATGCATGCTTTTAACCCGGACGGTTAGCAAGACACGGCGAATAAAAAAAAAAAGAACAAATATAATAGGCTAGGTATGATTTTGGTAGGAAGAACACTCTCGTAGTAGTTTGAATATATTCATACATCAAGTCATGTCTGCAGCTGTCACTTTTGTTAGATACTAACAATACATCTAGAATAACATAAATAATAAAATAAAATGTTATCATTGTTTTCTAAAAAAATACCCGTATTTAAATTTTCTGAACTGTTTTTCCAAACAAAATCAGGGTAACTTATAGGTAGATCCGATTGCGCCTTTGTGGTCTTATATTTATTTTCCTTATGACCATATGAAGATGATACTGTACAGACTCGACCTTTAGAACCCTCCATAAGTTCTATATAAAAAAAGAATGGTTTGACCTTGGAGGTTGGCTGGTGTCACTTAGTCTGTCTCTGTCTCTCTCTCTTTTTTCACGCCCAACATTCCTTTTCACTCTCACCTGGCGCAAGGTAGTAGGGCTAGTCGTGCGTACAAGGAAACAACTTTGCATAATACAATCAAACCTTTAAGCTAGCGAGCCTACCTTTGACAGGGATTCTAACCTCGACCTCCCCCTGATCGGCAAACCAAACTCTATGAGTCTGTCATTCAATCTACAAACCCGAAGGTCGTGGAAATATAATTTATTTTGTTAAAATAATAATCTAAGGGATTTGTACATAATTTGTTTCTGCAATTCATATATGCAATTAGGCCGCTTTCAGACTATAGCCTACGACTTTTCGCCCTGTGTCGTGTCCGGTACAGTGCTGTACATACCAAAGGACTCGGCTTCACGCCTGCTAATTGATCTCGAGTAGCTACCATGAACACTTGAACACTCACGAGAAATGGTTGAATATGTAGGCTACTATTTGAATATAAAAAGTATTAACTGTTTTTACAAGCCAGGAAGTGGGTTCATCCTTTAAATCTCCAAGGACCAGTTCCTGGAAGTCCTGGTGCTTCTAGTTTCCGTTCGTGACATATACTCTTTTAGGCTTTTATTTTAATGAATCGGTTCGTTTGACCAATCTTTCACTATTTTAAAATGCACGACATTTCTGCGAACAAGGCCGTAGCCAGCCAATAATTTCAGGGGGGGTTTGGTGAGCACATCCCCCAATTGCTGAAAGCTAGAAAAACATTCTAAATGATAAACAGTTCTAGAAGCTCTCTTAAGTGGTTTTTTTTCATGGTAAAATAATCTCCTAGCTGCCGAAGGCTCGAAAATTTCTGGATACTAAATACTTTTTTAAGCTCTGTAAAGTTTTTTTTATGGTAAAATAACCCCCAAAATGCCGAAAGCTAGGGAAATTTCTAATATTTAACACCTCTAGAAGCTCTCTGAATAAATTTTTATGGTAACACAACCCTCTAATTTGTACTTGTATCTTAATTTTGATATTGTTTGAACCATAAATAAAGCCATATATATTTTGTTTATAAAATTTCGCGGGGGGTTTGAACGCCCAACCCAACTGTCCTCCGGGCGGCAGAAAGTTGGCAAGTCTGAACACGCATATGTCAGCTCTGTGTACATTTCACGCCATGGACGGCGAGGCGCCGCGCCGGATTGATATGGACGCCGTGGTGAAAGCGAGGTTCGTTGCGTGTAAAGTTATTCATAAACACCCATGGTTATTCTAGGCACGGCGTACAACTAAAAGTGGTCTTTGTTGAACAAGATGAACAAAATATTTATTTCAATATAACTTATTATGTATGGACGTAGCCCCTAATATTTTAGGCTTGTATTATTCTTGAACTCAATTGACTGAACGGAAGTCACTGTGGCTGTTTCTGATGACTATAAGTGACTGTACTGATGAACTCACACGTCCATCATAAACTTGGTCTTAAAATAATAATGCATAGCACGAAACTGAATAGCTCAGTGGTAGACAATAGTTTTCATCCGAAAGTAGGCTACACTAACTTATAGTGTAGTTAAATCCACTGGCGCAGCCAGGATTTGTTTGAGGGTGGGAATTTAGTTTCACTGACCAACTAAGCGGTGTCCATTGGTTTTTTCCGCGGGAAAATTTGAAAATTTAAGTATTGCAAAATGCAAATGTATCAAAAGAAATACAATAATATCCAAAATAATTTAAAATTTATAAAAATTGTCATAGCTCTCTATTTTTATTATGACTATTACGTTTTTATGAACACATTTTTTATCCATGAATACTGCTAGAATATACAAACATACGAGTTTCAATATTTTGGAAATTTGATTTATAAAATTATTTTCTGAGGTAAAATATGAAAATTCGAATAAGCAACTTGCACTAACTCTTAACGCACAAAATCACTTTTGAAATAATTCACTTTAGTCATATGTTAATTTTCCTTGGCTTCATAGAAAGTTCATTGAGAACTTCATCTTCCCCATGTGGAAATATTATATCTGGCCAGAACTGGTCCATATCTGGGCCAAATATGCCCAGAACTGGGGTAGATCTGGGCCAAATCTGGCATTCCCAGATCTGTCCAATTCGACAATGGGCTAAATCTGGCATTTTCTCACATAGGTCCGTAACTGACACCTCTGGATGTATGTACATGAAGCTCATTAAATTTGTCATCATTTGGAGAGTTCCTCATGTATGATCTCAACAGCTTTAGGGACGAGAAAGAGGAAGTTTGATGGCGAGGTCTGAGTCAACCCTGAACTCGCAGCCCCCCCTCCCCCCTTGGCTGCACCAATGGTTAAAACGCCTAAAAAGTTGTTGAAAATGATCTAGGCCTAGTTTGAGCTTTTCATGAATAACCTATTTTTCAATTATTAAAAGTTAAAATGTTAGGTTTTTAATCCTACAAGGATCATGTTGATAACGGTATCCGGACAGTTGCGACCAACACACTTTAGAGTGCAAAGCCCAAGGGACAATCCGTCTCTTTCGCTGGCAACAGAAGAGGAGGGCATCAATCTGGGGGAACTTGGTATCGTCTTTCTATCTTGAAATATGCCACTGATTACTCACACTTTTTCTAGGCTTAGGTTTAGGTTAGATTAGGTCTTAGGTTAGGTTTTAGGTTGGCTTTTGGTTAAGTTAGGTGTTAGGTTTTAGACTAAGTTTTAAGCTAGTTTTATATTAGGTTGGGTTTTAGGTTATATAAGATAAATTAATAGGTTTGATCTTAGGTCAGGTTAAGGTTTTAAGTTAGGCTAGGTTAGTTTGGGTTAGTTTTGAGCTAGGTTTTAGGTTAGGCTAGTTTTTAGGTAAGTTTTATGTTAGTTTAGATTTTAGGCAAGGTTAAGTTAGGTTAGGTTAAATTAATGCGCATCAAAACTCATCAACACAAATAATAAAATTGAGGTTGACAAGCCAGTCACAAAATAAACCATAAATACAGTAGTTCATTCAACTTGTTCAAAGCTATCCATCTTATAAGTTTTTAAATTACCACCATCAAATGTTTGTAATTATCCGCGATTCTACCCCGATTATTAATGTGAGGTTCCAGGGGCCAAGCTACTAGTGGGTTCATGATTAGCCAAGTCATATATAGACCTCGTGAGTTCTTGCAGGGAAAATCCAAGCAGCATCATGTTTACCGCGATCAAATACTCGAAAATCCTAAAACATAACTCTCCGTTTCTCGTAAACTACTTGGACAACCACAGTAGTTTTTTTCCCTTCAGAATTTGGTGTAAAAACCTCTAAAGACATGAAGATATTATTAAAATGAGATTTTTACTGCAGACATATTTTCACTCTGTGTAAAAGTTCTTTCCTAATTGAGATATATGGCTAGTACAATTGTACGAAATGATCATCATGCACTGAATTTTATTTTGATATAAGACTAGTTCCTCTAACACCAATATTTTTCACAGTCTGATGTGTTTAATCACGAGCTCTTCACGCGCGCCAGGTTTTCGATAAACTGAAGATTGTCAGAAAGACTCGCCCGCCATTCTTTTCGGTCACTGATTGACGATTCTGCTTGAAGGGAAGCTGGACATTATAGTGGTGATTTAATAATGGAAGTAATAAATAGAGTTTGTTTGCCTAGTATAACGCACTACACCCCCTTCAATAATGGCCTATCGGCAAAGGGAAAAGCATTAGTAGAGAGTAATCGTGTAACAAGGGTGGAGGAAATAACACGAAATTCGGAAAAGATTGTTTTAATTATTTTTTATTTAGCAACGCGTCTTACTACACGTTCAGTTTGTACGCTCAAATACTAATTACGCTAATGGGTTCGGAATTGGGAAGGTTAAATTTAGAGAAAGTGAACCCGCATTTGCGTGGAGGAAGAGTGGAAAACCATTTAGGGAAAACTGTTGGAGATGGTATTATGACATCAATTAATGGTTTCCATATCTTATACATATTTAAAACACAAATCAAAATGGTTCATGATTATTTGTTCATTCTTGTAATTAATAGTACAGGTCATATATACATCATAGATAATAAGAAAACAACAAAGTAAAACAAGACATTAAAGAACATTTAGAAGGCACTGCCCATCTTCTTGCAGGTCAAGGCTCACCTACTAAAATGCTCTAATGAGTGGATGGAATTACTCAAGTCCCAACACTCCCCTTCACTCGTTAGAGCCGAGGATGTAGTCCAAAAGCTTGACTCAAGATGGTGTGTCTGGGGCTTGCCAAGCCCTTTGTAAAAATATCTGCTTCCATGGATTAAGAAGGCTTGTATGTCACAACAATGTCCCCATTTTGAACCTTCTCACGAATAAAGTGTTCTTTTATACTTATATGCTTTGTTCGGAAACTTATTATAGGATTCTTTGTCAAGTTTTGTGCAGACATGTTGTCATTGAAGATTTGGATGGCTTGTTGAGAAGATCCCATGTCGTTCAGCAGTTGCCTCAAGTGCATTGCCTCCTTTGCCGCTTCTGTTAAGACCATGTACTCAGCTTCTTGAGTAGATAGAGCAATGGTTCTTTGTTTTCTGGATTCCCAGCTGACCATTGAAACTGCATACTTAAAACAGTATCCTGTGTACGATCTTCTATCACTTGGAGCATGATCCCCAATTTGCATCAGCATATCCGGTCAATGGTTCTCCAGTCTTTTGGAAGATCAGAGACAGTTCCTTGGTACCTTGAAGGTAACGAAGGACCCTCTTTGCTGCTAGCCAATGCTCCTTAGAGAGACAATTATTAAATTGACTTAAGTAGCTTACCCAATGGGAAATATCCGGTCTTGTACCTGTTGCGAGATACATAAGGGCTCCAATCAGATTTTGGAAAATTTGGCAGGTTTTCTGTTGGCGCCTTGGTAAACCTTAGTCCCGGAACCATTGGAGTCTTCACAGGATTACAGGTCTCCATATTAAATTTATGAAGGATCTTATCAATGTATTTCTTCTGTTAAGCTGAAATAGTTCCATTTTTACAGTCGAATTCTATACCAAGACAATATTGGAGATTTCCCAAATCTCTCATTTCAAATTAGTTCAACAGCGCCTTCTTTATATAATTCAATTTTTCTTGACTATTTGATGTAATTATTACATCATCTACATAAATTGCAACCAGTATTTTTTCTTCTCCCTCTGATCATAATGTAGATGCAAGGATCAGCCTGTGAAGGGATGAATCCTAATTTACAAAGTTTGGAATCTAATTTACAGAATCATTAGCGTCCTGCTTGCTTTAGTCCATACAACGCCTTCTTAAGACGACATACCTTTTCACAATTTTGTTTGCGTAGCTCTTCAAGCATTTTCTTTACCTTTTTGAACATGGTGGAGTCTTCATTAGCACTTTCTTCAACCATGATTTTCATAGGATTTTTTCTAGAAATTCTGGCTTTTGCATAAATAATTCTTCGTCTATATCCCCATTAAGGAAAGCTGTTGAGACATCAAGTTGATTTATTTTTAGATTTTCTTTGACTGCTACAGCAAGAAAAGTTCTGATAGAGCTTAATCTGGTGACTGGGGCATACGTCTCTCCATAGTCGAGTCCTGGTCTTTGTGAGAAACCTCGAGCTACAAGACGTGCTTTTCTCCGCTAAAGATCCCCATTTTGTTTATACTTATTTTTTAACACCATTTTGGAACTTATTATATTTGCTCCATTTGGTTTTGTCACTAAGTCCCAAGTATAATTCTTTATATGGGCTTTGATTTAATTTTTTATGGCTTCATGCCATTCTTCCTCATCTGGCCCTTCTAGAGCTTCCTTAACTTCACATAATGCTGACATGTCATATTCATTCATCCATTGTATTTCTTGGTTGGATTCATAGTAGAGCTTTGTTAATTATTTTTACATCTCTCGCAATTGAAATCTTTCTTTGGGATGGCACCCAAATACGATAGGCCTTTGATACTTCAGAGTATTCAACAAAAATACCTTCTTTGGCGCTTGAATCAAATTTGCTTCTGCTGGATTCCTTGGTGTGCATGGACGCTTTGTATCCAAAAACTTGAAGATGATGAACTGAAGGTACATGACCAGTCCACTTTTGATATGAAGTTTCATCTTTCAGAATCCTGGATGGGCTGCGGTTTAATAAATAATTTGCACAATAGATGGCCTCGGCCCAAAATGAGTGGGGCAAATTTGATTCCAGTAGTAGGCATCTGGCCTTATCCTGCAGTGACCTATTTTATCATTTGGCTAATCCATTTTGCTGGGGTGATCTTACAACGGAAAAAGTCTTCTAATCCCACAATCTGATAAGAATTTGTCAAACTCCAAATTTATATATTCTGCCCTTTCATTGTCACGTTGAAGATATTTAATCTTTTTTTCTGTTAGATTTTCTACTTCATTTCTAAATTCTTTAAAAGTATTTAAGACTTCATTTTTATTTTTCAGGAAATATACTCTGGTATAGCGAGTTCCCTCATCAATAAAAGTAACAAAATATCTGGAGCCTCCAGGTGAAGGGGTGTGCATGGGGCCTACAACATCAGAATGTATTATTTCTAGCTTATCTACACTTTTCGGTTGTTCCCTAATCTGATAAGGTAGTCTGGTGAATTTTCCTCTATTACATATTTCACACTCACCAAGACTTTCATTGGTGTTAAAATGCAAACCTTTGAGGCGATTATCTTTTAGAGCCAATTTTAAATCAGACTCATTTATGTGACCCAATTTTCTGTGCCACATTTCAATTTTTGACATTTCAGGAATTCCTGAAGGTATATTTGCATATTCTGACATGTTTTCATCAAAACATTATATACCATTGTATCGTGTTGCTTTTAGAATAAGATCACCATGATCATCTACAACTTTCACGCAATCCTTCATGAAAATAACACTAAAACCTTTATCAGTAATTTTTGCAACAGAGAGAAGATGTATGGTCGATTTTGGTACATGCAAAGTTTCATGTACATTTACTATTGAGTCATCATCGAGCTGAATTTTGACTAAACCAATACCTGAAATACCTGCAGTGTGTTCCTTTGATGCGAGCTTGAGAATGCCATGATTATTTGGCTCAGATAGTTTTGAAAATTTTGTTTGGTCATAGCACATGTGTAAAGTAGATCCACTATCCAAACACCAAATAGAATTCATGGGTGATGATGGGTGTAGGCCTATTGAAAGACATTTTTCAATTTTGAAGGTGGATTCCTTTTTCTTGTTGAACCAGCAATCTTCCGTCCTATGACTAGACTTTTTGCATCTTTGGTAGTTCATGTTACCACTATTATTTTTATTTTGATGACCTTGACCAGATCGAAATTTTATATGATGATGTTTATTAAATTTTTTCAATTTCAATCTACTTTCGGTATTAATATAATATGTTACAATTTTTCCTAAACATATTTGCTTTAACTGATACCAACATTCACAAAGTATGTGTAATATAATACACTTGCACCTTAGTACAGCTACAAATACCGTCCAGGGCAGTTAATTTATCACTATGAAAGGTTAAACCTACATTTTCATCCATGCCGCGAATCAAACCTGGTAGCCTTCGCAAAGTGTGTGTAGTAAATACACTTTAACCCTAGTACGCTTGAACCCTAGGACAACTACAAAATTTAGTCCAGGGCAGTTAATTTATCACTATGAAGGGTTAAACCTACATTTTCCTCTATGCCGAGAATCGAACCCGAGACCCTTCGCAAAGTGTGTGTAATAAATACATTTCAACCCTAGTACAACTAAAAAATACAGTCCAGGGCAGTTAATTTATCACTATCAAGGGTTAAACATACATTTTCACCCAAGTAGGGAAATGAACCCGGGACCTTTCGCAAAGTGTGTGTAATTAAATGCACCCTAGGACAGCTACAAACACGGTCCAGGGCAGATAATTGATCACTCTGAAAGGTTAAACCCTCATTTACACCCTATGTTTCGAATCGAACCAGAGTCCTTTGGCTCGGCACGCAATCAAATTATCATGCGCAAAAAATAGGCTTGGTCTCTCTCTCTCAATTTAATGATCGGCTAAATCAACAATATAATTTCTCCTGAATATATATTTGAATGCCTGTAAGAAATATCTGTAAACTTAAAACACGTAATTTCCCACTTTTAAAACAGTATTAATGGCCGAAACAGGCTTTCAACGCTATATGTTGGCCCGATTAGCAAGCACAACCCCACCCGCCACACACACGTCATAAATGAAATAAGGTATTTGCAGGGAATACATGTATTTACACAAATTGGTAAAAATAGATATTGATGCTAGAAAGTGGACAGAATTAAGTTTACTCTTGGTGGAAATAATTTTGTTTTATAAATAAATAAAAAACTATTTAATTTATATCCGTTACTATTTTCCAGTCTAAAGCTCGGGTCACTTTTTTATTCATAAAATGTTAAGACTATAACATCCACAAACCCTGCCAGCTGTATGATAATTTATCAAACCAACCAACATTTTTTTAACCGTGTCAGGAACTGAACCCGGGACCAATAGCTTACTATTCAGACACGCTATCGAATTCACTAAGGTGGGGGCTGAATATTTGATCCAGCACATTGCAAACGTGAATTTAATAAGTGGCTAAAGTGACAATTATAATTTTCTCTCTTTGAATGTTTGTAATGACAAGAGCTAATATTCTCGAAACGATTAGCTGACAAAAAGTTTTGGTATGCTGTCGAAATAACGGTGGTTTGGGAGGGAGAGAGCGCACAAATAGTCTATTTCCAAATTAGTGGCTATAGTATAGTTACTTGTAGATGGTACTTTCATATTAGCCGGTTTATCGCGTCCAATTCACCCCAAACATCGGGGAGCGAATTTTCAACAGCATCTGTAGGGCTCTGGGGTCTGAAGACAGGTGGTGGCGTGAGGACGGCGGCGGCGCCGTTCCAAGCACCGACCGCTTCTAGAAGATGGGACGGTACAGAGCTTGCCTCCGCCTCGCTGTTTTTAAGGGCTGGTGCCTCCACGTACGTCGCTAAACTCGCTGCAGGCGCTACGTGGTCCCTCAGGCCAGCATCCAGCCCATATGGATCCAAGTAGTCTGAAATTAAATAAATCCATATTAATTACTATAGTGAGAAAAACAACTACTCGCCAATCACGCTCGAATCTAAAGCAGGACGTTAAATACCCATGGGCCAGTTGCCATCCGCCAGGAAAATTGCGTCCTCGCTGAAAAACTCGAACGGATCCGGGCTACCCGGCACTACCGGCATTGTACTAGGTGGCGGGGTGGGTTTTCTTGAAAGTCTGTCAAAGGAACAAATGCCGCCTTACACCAAAGACGTAATAAGCAAAATATTAACCATTAAAATATACAAAACGCTTTTAAAACATACCTGAATTTATCCAATTTTTCAGCGCGTCGAAACTCATCTTGATGTTTATCGAATCCAATTACGAAATGAAATGACCGAATGTAATGATTTCAAGGTCTATTTATAGTCGTTTAAAAGGGTGCGCCGCCTGTAATAATGGCGGCCTGTTACTGTGCAATAAAATTATTTCCTCATCGGTGATCCACTTAAAGGAGTCTGGAAATACCGTTATATTTCATTCGTTCTAGCAAGCCCGGCGAACACGGTCGTGACGGCCCGCTATCCATCCATGGCGCTCGTTTCTTGCGGGTACACACCACGTCCTGCGACGGGCTAAGATAGGGTTGTAATCCCCGCCTGCATGGTCGACAAACGCTAATTTCATCTTTCAAACTCCTCCAAATGCCTGTGCTCATTTCACCCGGTCACAAAAAAAAATCATCCAACATTTTTGACTAAGAAAAAGATGAATTTTATTTGTGAGACAGAACCCTATATTTGATGCTGTGCCAAAGGACCCGAGCTCGATTCCCGTGTCAATCTGTAGTAAGCATAAATAATAGCTTTAGCTATTTGAGACCTCCAGCCCCCGAAAAAGCAATAATTTAATTATTGTACCCTCAAAATATCCCTGATTTGAATCCCGGGTTCAGGTGTCATTGACGCGCAAATGTGTGTGCACATCTCACCCTGTGACTTAAGGGTTCAAGTCTCTTGGAGGGCGACAAACAGCAAATGCTGGTACACATTTCGTCTGGTCACCGATGTAAAGGCTTCAAATCCCAATCACTTCATCGAAAAGATACAGAGGTTCAAATCTCTGCGAGTACGCCGTCTAAATGTCAGGCTCATCTCTTTCTGCTGGAAAAAGTCGAAAGCAATTCCCTGATGCGTTAAACTGTTGGACGCAATAGATAGTTTAATATGTAAGTTTGCCGATCTTTAACTATTAAATATTAACAATATGGTCTCTCTCTCACACAAATCAGCGCTTATTTCACATTTGTATGAAGAGCTTAGTCCGCGTTTGTGGCAATAGGTGGCATTGACATCTATAAACAGCTCATTTCAACCCCCACTGCTATTTTTTCGATAACATATAGCGTGACAATCTCGAAATCATCAATTTGACATTGTGAGGGAATTTGATATTTTAATATTGCTTTTAGCCGATTATTGACAAGAGAGAGAAAACTTTATATTGCGTATGATAATTTTTTTTTGTTGAGCCAAAAGTCCCGGTATCAATGACTGAGTAATCATAAATATATTTTTTAAATAAATATTCCAATCATACTTCTCATATCATGAGCTATATTAAAAAAACACTTTCGATACTAATAGTTATATCGCTTTAAGCCGGAGAGACAGAACTTTATATTTGTTGATGTGCCAAAGGTCCCAGGGTTTGAATCCCGTGTCCCGGTGGCAATGATAGAGTAGTCATAAATATTCCAAGTATACTTTTCATGGCGTGAGCTATCTACATAGGTGAGACACAACAAGGTTATTTGGCTTGGGGGGCATTCAGAGGACGACGAACCGTGATTGGGGTTCATGACTTCCACAGGCTTGGGGGTGGGGG
>CABEEJ010005955.1:0-14943 GCA_901482245.1 Timema douglasi | reverse complement strand
CAACCCCCCCCCCCCCTATTAAAAATTTCAAATATTTAAAAATTAGTCAAGTATTTGGGGTAATTACACTATATTCCTGGCAAATTTTAGTTTTTTTTATCACAACTAAAAATCTGGTTTTCTGTTAATATGCCCCCACCCCCTTTTTTCAGTCACATTTAAAAATTTGAACGTATACATTTTTGGTTATTCGGAGTAGACCCTTTACCTTCGTGTCCATACCACTCATGTAATGAGTCGTTACTATTAGTTTTGGAAGCTTTGAAAGTTTTGAAACCCTCTCCACCAGTTTCACTATTCCCGACCATGAAATCTCAAATTTCAAAACTTGTTCAACTATTTGGAAGGGTACCTCTACTTGTCTGCCAAATTTCCTTTGTCTACCTTCCTTTTTTTAAATATTCTGACCCGCCCCCCCCTCCCCCCCAAGTCTCCCGAAATTCTGGTGCTCAATTATGAAATTTACAACTATAGTATTTTAGTGCCATCCTACCAAATTTCAGTTTTATAGCCTATTTAGTAGTGGTCGAGCTTTTTCTGGACACACACACATTTACTTTATGCCTTAAATATATATAACTGGTGTACCCCTTCTTATCACGGGAATTGGTTTATATTGCGATAAAAAACGCGAAAGTAGGTTGACTCATATACAATATCAAAATAGAGATATAATCTGAAGATATTTTAAAAGCTGACATTTCTTGTGAAAATTAATTTATAACTTCTTTATACATAACATTTTGTACTCTTGTAATATACCGGTAACCACCTTTATATTCCAAAAATAAAGTCAGGAAGGTTACAAGAGAATAACTGTTTTTTATTTGACACAGATATAGAAGATGTATAATGACAAATTATCAAATTAGTCATATAAGAAATGACATGTAAAGGTTTATGGCCTCGATATGACGTATGTATCAGCGACATAATATAATGCACTATGTACAATCAACGTTAAACAGGATTTGAACGCCCTAATTAGAAACTTCAGCGTTAATATAATATCTCATGGATACGAACATTGACATGATAGCCCATATCACAAACATTACTATTTTCTTTATTTAGCACCGCGTCTTACTACCCGTTCGGGTTATACGCTAACATTACTATTATTCATAACTTTCCATAAATATGAATTTGGTAAAAATGATTAAATCGGAAACGTTAGTTAGCATTACCCAAAAGAATATTTAAGACGAAATTGCCAAGAAAGGCGAAATTTACTAGAAAGTTTAAATAATAATAATAATAATTATATAACGCAATGACTAATCACCATGTCTTTACTACGGCCAGATTACGTAAAACGGCCAGCTCACGTAAGTTCGAGGGCTCAGATACAGAATAAAGCTCCATTATAATTAATAAATATTATAGAGAGTTCAAAGTAGAACATTACTATTAAATAGGGAGATTCCAACAACATATAATTTTCGCTGAGCCTGCGGTATGAATATCCAGCAAGGACTTCCACGTTAAAACTGATATAAATATATATTTTAAACGTAATTTCCCAAGTTGAATATAATAATACAGCTAGCTTGCTAATAATTATAACAACTTCCAGGGCATTACATAAACAAAATACTTTACAACTACAATGATTCTTGTACAGCATAAATTAAATAGAACAGTGATCAGCGCTATTACCCTAACTCAGAAAGAACCATACAATTAGTTGAAGTTTGTTCCCCCAATTATCTTCTTAAACCGCTATGTACGCCAACAATCAAGTGTGAAAGGCCTACTCATATAAAGGCTAATTCCCCCCCAAAAAACCCAAATGAATTTGATCGGAGTGGCGGCAAATATGTAACCCAAGGTAAAATACCTGGAGCCAAAACTAGAGAAGAAGTTCTCACGTGAACAAATAGTGAGTTTCCCCATAGCGTTGGTATAATATTAAAATACGATGAACGAATAATCCCAGAGACAGTCAACAAACTCTCCCCATGATAAATACTTTAAATTTGCAAGTCCAAAACAGTCCCCCTCATTATCCAAAAGATTGTTTTGACGATTTTAATCAACCCTTAATTTAATTCGCCGCTCTCACCTTCACCAAGCCTACGGTACAATGAGTAATGATACTAGTGAAACATCCCAATATATAGTGAGGAAACGAACTGACATGCCTACAGAGAGTGGGGGGGAAAGGAGGGAGAAGTCAGAATGGGTGGGACGGAGCGGGGACTCTGCTGGTGACCTAGGGAACTAGAAGCATCGAGATCAGTCCAAGTGGAGGAAACGACAACTAAGCGCGCCGATTCGCCTTCACTTGTTTTTCTCGGGCGTGGCTTTCTTCCCGAGCTGAGAGTTGGTTCAGTCTAAGAAATTGCATGTTAGAGACAGGAGGTCAGTAGAAGCGCGCACCAGTGATAAAGAGTCCAACGGGGCAGAGGTGAATGTTAATCCACTTATTTGAGCTTCTTAAATGTAACTCGTTACAGTATGTTGGTACTAATACAAAAGAAAGGAGAGTGTCACAGCATCAATTATTATTGGTTGTTAAAGGGTTGTAATTAAATCGAATCAAAACTATTTAGCATTTTTTTATCGCATCCATCCCGTTTGCCTTTACAACCCCATCTAAAATTCTTGTCCAGTCTACCCATTTTGCATCTTTTTAAACTTTTTACCCTCTTTACACTAAAATAATGCCCTTTCCGCTTTAAAAAAAACCTTTTTACCTATACACTAGCTTTTCAACCCAATTTACCATGTTCACCCTTTTTGGCCCTCTTTCCGCTCTTTAATTGTTTAGCTATTTTTGATTTCTTTTACATCTTTTAACTTTTATACCCTTTTTAAATTGTATTAAATTTACTTTTTTTAAACTCTTTGTGCCCTTTTTACATTTTCTTTTCTAGTGTGCTTTTTTTGTCATTTTTTAAAAACATTTTGGCCGTTTTGGACATTTTTGCTATTTTTTCCCCTTTTGGTCTTATTGCTTTCTTAGATTAGATTTAATTTTCACCCTCTTTACTATTTTTGACCTTTTTTTAATTTATGACATGTTTTACACCTTTTTTACATTAATTACTCAGCTAAGCCCATACATTTTTAGGGTAAAAAGGTTAAAAAAAAGGTACAAAGGGTAGCGTAAAAGGTATAAATCTAATCACATTTTTGTTAAATAGTGTAAAAAGGGTAAGTAAAAAGGTTTAAAAGTGTAAAGTAGATTAAAAAGGTAAAAAGGGTAGAGGAAATCAAATTTAGCTCTGTATGAGGTATACGAGTATATCGAGCAACGTTCATGACAGAAACAAATTCTTAATTTTATTAATATGGAAGATAAAATATCCCGTTCCTCCTTTTAGAGTCCTATTTTAACATTTGAAATTATACTCTTTTGACGATTTGGGGTAGCCCCTTCTTAACCGTCCTTCCAAGTTTAATTCTTATACCACCCTTTAAAGTATTTTTTGTTAATTTTAAAATTTATGGACCCCTCTCACCCATTTCGCTAACTCAAATTCTGAAATCTCAAATTTTATGACCTCTTTGATTATTTTCCTGCCTGCCAAATTTCATTTATCTACCTTCTCTAAAAAGATTTTAATCTATTTTAGACCCCCAATCTCAAATTATCAGTGCCTCTTTTTGAATTATCCCATTTAAAAAAAATTCTGACTATGAGATAATCTCTGTACCTTCCTGCCAAGTTTCCTTTTGACTTAAGCCTGCCTATTCCACCATTGTAAGCTGTTTTTTCAATTAGTTTTGAATGTTTGCACCCCCCCTTCTTTCCCAATTTCACCCTCCAATTTGGAAAGCTAAGATTTGGAGAAAGGGTGGTGTGTAGGTACAACTATTTTACAACTACAGTCAACTCTGGCTACAATTTTTTTTTATCAAAGTAGTGGGTTACTGACAAACAAAATAAAGAGTTCAAATACAATCGCTCTTTATTGAAATCCATTAATTAATCTTAAAAAAATTAATCGGTCATATGATGTTGTTTACTGTATACTGTTTGGATTAATATTTTTCTAGATTGTTATCTAGAGTATGTGCTTTTTCCACACTATCAATGCACTCAAAAAACTAAACTGAGTAAAAAATTCTAATTTTTTTAGTTTAATATACCCTCTCGAAGAAAGGGATTAGCGAAACAATACTAAATTGCCATAGACTTTCATTCTCTGTCCTGTAACTTATGTCGTATTAATACAACACAGAAGACTGTCTTCCTTTATTTGCCGCAGACAAGGGTATTAAAACTTAGCCAGGTGGCATTGTAGGGGTAAGGTGTCGGACTTCTGTGCTGGGGGTCCGGGGTTCAATCCTCGGTCCCGCCACAGATTTATCTGATTGCTAAACCGCTCTCACCTCTGACAAGACGTTTATTAATCACAACTTGTGAATGTGTGAAATGCTGGGCCTCCACCGTGGTTCGGATTCCACGTTAAACTGTAGGTCCTCCATTTTATCTCACAATCACCCTACCATTCATTACAGATTAGCGTAAGTGCGCATAACCTGAACGGTTAGTAAGATTCGGTAATAATATTAAAACTTAGCCGGGTCAATGAGTACAGTGACTGTATAAGGTCAACCCCCCCCCTCCACATTTTGTTCTCTCAATCAAGCTTTGTTCTACCTAAACATGAACTAGGTTAGAGAATTGGTGTCTTCAAGTATAAACAACCAAAAAATTATGTTTTTAAAGAATTATGATATTAGAATGAAATGTCATTTCTTATTGAAAATTTCAATTTTTCTGTTCACTAAAACCGGAGTTGAGGGTTCATTATAAACTAATCTTTTAACATACATTGAAATATATGTGGACTGGATCAATGAATTAGGTTCACTATAGCCGAATATTCACAACAACCGAGTTCACTAAAACCAGAGTTGACTGTATTTTGTTGTCTGTTCATAGGGTGGAGAAAGGGTGTTGTGAGAGTACTACTATGTGACCCTGGAACTACTTGTATGTTTACAGGGTGGACAGAGGGTGGTGTGGACCACTATGTGACCTTGGTATTATTTGTTTGTTCACAGGGTGGAGAAAGGGTGTTGTGGGAGTACCACTATGTGACCTTGGTATCATTTGTTTGTTCACAGGGTGGAGAAAGGGTGTTGTGGGAGTACCACTATGTGACCTTGGTATTATTTGTTTGTTCACAGGGCGGAGAAAGGGTGGTGTGGGAGTACCACTATGTGACCTTGACCAGGGTTCCTGGGTACGGGTTTGGGATAGCTGTCAGCGGAGGTCGAGACAACCCGCACTTCACCAATGGTGACCCCGCTATCGCTATCTCAGACGTTCTCAAGGCCGGACCAGCCGAGGGCAAGCTCCAGTGAGTGACCAACATTGGCGTACAGTCGTCTAGATCTTGGAAATAGAAATATATTCCTTATAGTTTTCTAGATATTTATAATAGAGATCACTTGTGTTTATTCTTCTAGCTCCAGATCAGGGGTTCCCAAACTTTTTTTATGTGTGGGGGGGGGGNTTTTTTATGTGTGGGGGGGGGGGGAGAGCTACATTAGGATCTATTGAAAGTGCAAGGCGGGCCGGATCGAAAAATTGACATACACTAGGTATTCAATATTTATATACAGCCTAGAAATATGTAAAAGCTATTAGCGTTAAAAAAATAATGGAACACATTAGGTAGTATGTATATAGGTATTTTGTGCACTGCATACAGGAGCAACATTATTTCGGTATTATTTATTGAAATGATTTATTTTCAATGTGTTTTATTTATATTTTGTATTTTGGAGACTCTGCCACGAGTATATATTTTCCCATGCTGGTCCCAAGCCTGGATAACGGAGGAGGGTATATCCATGACAGGTCTAGCTAACCGGCGGACCAAAATAAAATGCTCGAGAAACTTAAGGAACAGCCTTGGAAAACAGACAATCTTACAGTCAATTATCCCGGAATGATTAAAGAAATGTGAATAAAGATTCTTAAAGTTAGATGTTATACACTAAATTAGATCTTGGATCTGTTGGAAGAGAGAAGTTTTGGTATGATGGGTCTTGCAGAAACAAAGTGGTGGGAAAATGAGCGCAGTAGATACCTAGGTGGCGGTTACGTTCTGATGTACTCTTTGCTAGTGGATGGACGGAAAAAACATGTAGTTGCAATAATTGTTGGAACCAAGGATGTCTACATTCAAGATGTGCATATGATAAGTAAAAGCACACTGAAGGTGATCCTGAAAATTAAAGGATTTAAATACCATATTTCCCAGGTATATGCACCAAAACAGGGATATTCCAAGGAAAAACAAAGCTTCTATGAACTCTTTGATGAAAGTTGGAAACACGGGAAACAAGATGGGTTGGATAAAGCAAGAAGAGGCATAGCCCATGGTTGAATGAAGAAGTCAAGGAAGCTGTGAGAAATAAGACCAGGCAAATGAGAATATGGATGAAGCTTAGAACACTGAAGACTTGTATGGAATATATAATAGCTAGGAGAAATTCTGAACAACTAATAAGGAGAGATAAAATAAAAGTTGAAAGAGAACTGTGATAAAATTTTAAGACTGACGCTAACAAAAACAAGAAGCTCTTCTATAGTATGCCAAAATCATTTAGAAAGTGAACAAATAATAAATTAAACATCAAGACTAGAGAGAAGGAAATGTGATCACCACATCAGCAGAAATCAATGCTGTGTGGTCAGAATACTTTAGGGAGTTGTTGAATACAGAGGGGGAGGAACACATAAGAGATTTAGGGGAGGAGACTGATTTGATTGGAGATTAGATTAAATGGTCGGAAATGGAGGTGGCGTTGAAATGCATGAAAAATGAAAAGGTAGCAGGATCAGATCGAATCCAAATTGAACTTGAAGGAAGTGTAGCACTGAAGGCAAAGTTGTTAATCATATTCAACAGGTCATGGGGAAAATGGTAAAATAACGGATGAATGGAGGAAGACCCTTATGGTCCCTACATACAAGAACAGAGGAGACTCGAGAAAATGTGAGAATTGTTGTGATATATTGATAATTAACTACACAGCTAAACTTAAAGACTCTTGGAAAGGCGAGCTTGAGAACTCATTGAGTCAAGACTTAAGGGAGAAACATGACAATTTTAGAAAAAACAAACAAACAGAAGAATAACTGATTTGATAATTTCTATCAGAATGATCATGGAATAGGCACGGGAGTGAAAATAGGATATCTATCTGGCATTGATAGATTTGTAGAAGGCTTTTGACAAAACTATGGTCATACCTAGAGACGGAATATAATGGGACATGAAAATTGAAGAGTTATAATTAATCAGCATTCATAATCCGTGTGAATGTGGTAAACAAATTGATTATAGAAAGGATTGCTAGTCAAGGTTGTTTAAAGAATCGAACAAGGAAGTGTTTTGTTTCCATTGCTTTTTATAGTGCACATGGACTGATTAATCAGGAAGTTTAAAACACGAGTAAATGTGAGTCAGGATCGATAATGGTGTGTGCAGAAGATTTGCATGCTGGTATTTTAGCAAGGAGGGCTTGAAGTCGGCACTAGGTGAATGAAACTCATGTGTTGAAGAGGCTAGAATGAGGATGAACATAGGAAAGACATAGATAATGCATTTGGGCAGGAGGGAGAAGAATATGAATGTTCGGAATAATGAAACGAGATTCAAAAAGGTGTAAAAAGGTAAAAAAAAAAAGTCTCGGGTTTGGGGTGTCAGCTAAGGATGGAAATGTGAATGACATAAATGAAAGATTGATAAAATTTTAAAACTGTAGGGCCACTATGCCTTTTGTTAAAATACAAATATGATGTTGAAAAGAGAAATGAAGGAATCAGGAATATAAATTTGACACCCACCTTAATGTATGAAGCAGAATGCTAGGCTTTGACAACAAAGGACAGTGAGCAGAATACCGACGAAAGAGACGAAACCTCTACAAGTCATAGTAGGAAAGACGGGGAGAGTTAGAGCTAAAAATGAAAATATCCAAGTAGAAGTGATACCGGTATTGAAGAAGATAAAGGTGTGTCTGTGCAGTATAGGAGAGGAGAGTTGGAGGGAAGAGACAAAGAGAAAGACCGAGAAAGTGGTGGAGAGATAGCGTGGAGGAAGTCTTCAAGAGGGAAGGGATGCCAAACTTTCGGCAGTTGAGAGAGGCGGAAGCAATGACTGACAGACTGAATTGGAGGAGGATGCTGGTTCCTCTGATAGGTGCAAACCTAACTGAGAGACGAAGAAAAAATGTTGGAGACCCATGTTCTAGAATCTAGATAATAGAGATTGTCTCTTTTCTAAGTATAGCTAATATTAGGTAAACCTTTTAATTATTTTAAAACCGATGATTTTGTCTACCTGGTCAGAATGTTATGTAAAAATGGATGGATAGATGGTAAAATCGACAGACGGCTGAAGGCTTCTCGAAGAGTAGTTGGATGTATATGGCAGGGTTCCTCCGCGTCATGGAGAACCTGGAATTTTAAAATATTTCTTCTAAACCTGGAAATGTTATGGATTTTTTTATTTTTCCAATCTTTTCCTGGAATTTTAAGGTTCTGGAAATTCCTTTGTTCCCCTTTGGACTATTGCAACGAATGAAGTAGGCTAGTATGGTGAGGCAAAGAGGGCATTGGATACAAGTGTGTTAATGTCAACATTGTTTCATGAATGTGAAGCGTGGGTTTGTAAGAAGCAACACAAGAGTAAGTTTAATGCGGTTGGAATGAGATATCTAAGAAATGTATTTGGAAAAACTTGTATGGACAGAGACAGTAATGAATGGGTTCTGACGGAGTGCAGTTTGAAAGGGATTACATTAGGTCAATGTGAAAGGAGCGTATTACGTTTTGAGCATGTTGAGAGGATGAGTATGGATTGAGTTACGAAGCAAATATTTGAAGGTAGAGTGTGTAGATCAAAAAGAAAGGGTAGGCTATGCAAGGCCTAAATATGGTAGATGAATATGTGAAAAAGATAAATATTAATAGAGGAATAATAAAAGAGCGTGTATGACTGGGTGTATAGATGTTGTTGAAGAGGAAGGAGTATGTGACAGCAGTATCAGCAAATATGTATCGTTCCCTACAAGACAGGTATAAAACTGAGCCTTAGATACCGCAGTAGTGGCAATCATAACATCTACATCACCAGATGCATATGATACTGAACATCCTGCTGAAGTGGGTTCATGTCAAACTGAAGAGATAATACGTTCTTTGTTTCTAGAATTCAAAAGGAATACATCCTTTTTCTTTGTGAGTTTCATAGTTCCAGAAAATTCAATATCTTGGCACTGAAGACCTTTTGTCCTCTGTAGGTGAGAGAGATCTTTTGTATAAGGTCCGATACTATACTCATCAAACACAGCAGAAGCTTTCCCGAAATGCTTGGTGACGTATGCAACGTACCATTACAAATGTTGTCGTACGTTGTCCTAATTTGCCATGGTATTTGTTTGATAAGCCAGCCACCATCAATCTCGTATTATATGCTCTGATTTGAAATCCTCTCAACAGACTCTTCTGCCTTATGTTTTCCAGATTGTAGCTGCTAAAGATGGTTTGTTTGGATTTCGGAAAACTTGGAAAGGCTTGAACAAGGAAGGTGGGTGCACAACTCGTAGTAAATTATTTCTTCCATGTCAGGACATTCTCTGCTAGTGACAGTTGCCAAGCGTTGGAAAAGTAGGGCCTGGTCAATATGGACCTACAATAAATTTTCACTGCTATCCTAAATCCCATGGTCACAGCTTTATCTTTCTTTAGAAATGTGTGTCTGCTACTTTACCTGTCATGTCCGTGAGTATATCAAACCAACTTCCTTGACTGTATTTACATTCACCTAGATAGATTCTGCCAATGCGGTTACGATGTTACGTAACTCGCACGCTTCACTGAATGGCTCAAGTGGTGTTAGAAAAGAGATGATGGCCTGTGTGTCTAAAATATATTTTTGCATGTGTAATTGTGACGCTTCAACGTGCTGTTCGCTTGTAGAGTAGGTAAGGTCAGTAAGTTTTTGCATATATTCATTTATATGAGCACAGGTAGGAATTTAAAGCAGCCAGATAGGCCGTTGACTATCCGTCATACCTCGTCCTCGTGTCAAGCCTCAAGTCGTTTTCAAACTCCTCATCAGTGCCTGTTGAATTACTTAGTCAGGTGTGAGGCCCGCTCACAGATGATCACTTCTCCTTATTATGAAGTGTGTATTCTTAAATTTGGAGTGCAGTTCCGTGTTCAGTGTTTTAAGTTCCAGCATGTTTTGTAGATGCACGCGAGCTGATTTGGTTTATTGCGTATGCCCTGCTTCTGTGAAGTACGGTAACATATCAGCCAATGCTTGCAAAAATGGATACCAATTCCCACTTCTCCCAGTTCTAATAAAGTGCTTCAAAATGGAGACCAGTTCCATGTATTTAAGCCACAAACTTGCATTTCTGCTGTCACTCAATTGCAACTTCGTTTCCTGTTGTTTTTATAATATTTGTTGCAAAGCCTCAGATGAGTCACCATCCTCAATAGTAATGGTATTGTCAACTAGTAGACCTTTATACTGCTCATCCACTTTATTGATATCTGAAGGGTATTGGTCAGCGCGCAATAAGTTCTTAGTTGGCATGTAATATCATGCAGCTGTGAACATTATGTTTAGCGCTGGGTCGACTATGCTATGGGCTCTTATATCGCGCGAAACCGCTTTCCCACTCATAATATACTTAACGGTGCTACCAGCATAAATTTATTCGAACACTTAAGCTAATCCAACCTTTTCCATGAAGTATGCGATGAAACCTAGGAAGTTCATCCTGGTGTGGAAACCGCCTAGTAAGACTACTGTGTCTTTAATAATACTTGACGAAGGCTCAACGTTAATCATTGCCATAGCCTTCCAGTAAAGTGGCTGATAAAAGTTAATTACTGGGGTTACGTTCTGTTTCTTTACCTCACTGCTTATATAGCGCAACGTTGAGTACACACATAACAAATCATTGGGGCTGTGATCAATCATTGGCAGTGAGTACACAGCTGCTTTCCACATATGTTGTTCTTTGCGAATTGTTTGCATAAATACTTGCCATCCTGGTCACGCCTGATGGAAGAACCATGACGTATACCACAAATGTTTCAGGTTCTTACACTAATCATCTGCTAGAAGTGTTGGCAACTCTTTGTACGACATTTCACTGCTTTCTTGTGGTTTTTGATATGAATGTAAAGCAATTGTTCCTACTTCTTTAAAAAGATTTGCTAAAACTTCTACTCTACGGATTGTATACCTTTTCATCTTTGTGGAGGTGTCACAGCGGCAATGCCTCCCATTCCATAGAAGGTGCCACGACCATCAATAGTACAAATGTCGTGATCTACACTATCCGCAACATATTGAATAATTCCATCACTGACCACTCCTTTTATGGGTTTTCATTGGGTGACACGCGGCAGCTTTTTCAAATTGGAGTATTTCGTTGGTGGACGAACAGAAACCAAGGTGTCTTAAAGTATCAATCGAGAAACTGTAACCATAGTGATGGTGCATTTGAATGGCTATCCCTATTTGCATTGGTGCTATTAATGTACGTGGTATGGCAGCCTGCATGATAGCCTGTCCAAGAGCAAAATGTTCCTTTATCAGTACAGAAGAACGAAGTAGTCGAAGAGATGGAGGTACATATTTAAGATTGGCATCAATTGTGAGGTCGTCAAGTCCATGGTATTTGTTTTTAAGAGTACTTACGAGCTTTATTTAATTTACCAGAATTTACCAGAATTTACCCCATGTATGATGTTTATTTGCTCGTTCAGTACCTACATTTTTCGGAAGTTTGTAGTAGTTGTGAACGATGGATTTTGATGTCTCTCGAAATGTAATCACGTCCTCTTTTCCTTGCATAGCTGCTATAATAATATTGTTACCATAGCTATATTTAATTATGCGCTCGATGTGCTTGGTGGAGTAAGGTTCCATATCAGATGGTACAAGTAGCTCCTGCATTTGATCTTAGATCATTCGTACAGTGATTTGTTCTTCGTCGTTTGTTTCAAAAAACTTCGTAGCCTGCTTGAAGGCTTGCAAGTGAACCTCGTTTGGAGGTCTTCCCGTTATACGCCTTTTTGTTGAGCTTGTGGAGGCACCAGTCTCAGATTTTGAATACCATTTAGGAATTTATTTTCCTTTGCGAAAGTTTCTTGAGCAATTTTTATGGTACACCGCATCTTCGGCATGTAAGTCTGCAATTATATAATTAATCCGTCCAAGCACACTTCTACCCCATTCGTCATTTCACTCATGACACATCTCAATAACAGGAGATTGAAATTCATACGTTCGAACTTTCACTATTTCAACGATTCCACCAACATTATATTTAACATGAAATGAAACAACCTTTCCACAAAATATACAGCTATTGTTATAATCCACTGATGATGTATTCGTAAACCTTAGTAATTCGGCTTGTTCAGTTTCAGCTGCGTTTGCTCTTCTTCTTTCGCGAAAGCTTGCAATACTTCTTCTATCACAAACATTTCGCCTACATGCTGTGTGCACGATTTTACCAGGTTGAGCGTTCGAAAGATTACCTCGTTTCAGAGCAGCAGCATTCAAACTATCTTCCTCTTTTAGCGTTAGTATATGATCATGGCCACTTTCGCTGACCGTTTTCTCACATATAATGCAGTGGGATTCCATCCTGCAACACAGCAAAACATTCGTTACAAATATGAAAATAATTTAATTGAAAATATATAATTAAAAGCAAAATAACTCCTGCATGCAAGTACTGTAACATGAGAAAATTATTATTTATTGTATCCACAAACAGCAGCCTACTAACCCTCCAAATAGGATTTTCAATAAAGGCGATTCGGTGGATTTTGGATATCTTGTTCAGCTCATTTTTATCTACATTTTAATACCGAAACCATTAGTGTTGCAATTTTGTCCGGGCTCTCTATTATTTTGTCCTGTCCTAGTACCAAAATCGCAAGGAGTAGCGAGAGCATTGAGTTCAGCATAAAAGTTACCAAACGGCTCACGGTTGTTTATGGTTAAAAAAAAAGTTGAACACACGAATGGTTTCATTCTTCTCAGTAATACAGTGAGCTTAAAAATGTTACTATTCACCACCTACAACTCTAACCGCTAGAGGCCACAATCGCCAGAAGAGGGTGGGTGGAATCGGTAAGGAATTTAATGTAGCAAAAATAGAAACATTTGCATGTTTATGGAAAAATTGAATTATTTATTTATAGTAAAACAACAAAGGTAAACAAATAACAATAAATAGCCTCACAGGGTTAACTGAGTAGTGTTGAAAAGAATATAAATATGGCAGAGACTCCGCTGCCCAGTACATTTGAGGAGTTATTTTATAATCTCAAAGTAATAGTAGTCTTTGAGAAGACTACTTTTGAAACAAAAGAGTTGTATCATACATTATTTATTTATATGAACTAGTTTGGAAGCGACCCATTAATAATCAAAAATCGTTAACATAAAAATAAAGAGCTTAAAGGGCTCCTCCACTTAGTTAACAAAGCGGCTGAATCACCCTTGTGACTTCAGACTAAACAAACATATTAAATCATTAAACTTTTGAATTCTTATTATATTAATAAAGAGCTTGGAATATAAAGGTTTAAGGTATTTCCACTATTGGAATATTAATAGGTTAAACAATTAACCCTTTGAAGCCTTAATATAACATTAAAGAGCATAAAATGCTCCTCTAAACGGTTAACAAAGCGCCAGATTCACCTTTGTGAATTCCGACTATATCATTACATTTTAAGGTTAAATTTAAATTTAAACATCAATTCTGATTAAAATAATTTACACAAAGGTTTTACTTCCCGACATAACTCAAACTTTTGTAGGACTATTACTTCCACCACCTTTGAAGCAATTGAGAAGATTTCGACTTGTAAATATTCAACATTATAATAAAAATAAAGAAATATTACATTGGAATACTGGTAATTTCTCACTAAACGAATCGGTTACTGATAAAGCTATAACTTATGAACTAACAAAAATAAATTAGTTTTATAATTTCTTCAAACAAAATACGTCTACAAAATTTTCTCTATAAATTAAACTTTATCAAATTTTAAAGTTTAAACAATTATTGGTAACCACAAGTGCGATAAAATTTATATTTAAACTAAATATTCCGGGCAAGAAAAAAGAAAAATTTGCTACCTACTAATAAGTCTAAATATTACAAAAAGATTAACGCCCAAGCGGCAAAAGGAAACATTAAGTGATCCATTAAAAAAATTTATTTTCCAAAATAAATCTTCTAGTGATAAATCACCGACGCCTACACTGGACGATTTTAATCACATGATTAACTAGTGTTCAAACACCCAAACCCATTATAGATCGTTTATATTTAAATATTTACCAAATATAGGGTTTATATTTTGTCGTCCTGGAGCGATTATGTCAAAGTCCAGACCAGGACTTCTCGTGAAAGTGTCGGATTTAATAGTCAACCATTTTAGCTGAGCACCAGCTTTATATAGATCTAGGGGCTGGATATAAGGGGGAGAGGGAATCTTAGTATTAAAAGTATAATGTCACGTTGCGAACACTTGCTAACAGTATGGTTCTCTTAACAACCGTCATCACTTGGTCACCTATAGGCCGTTCCACTCTCAAATTGCAGTACAGGCTCTTATGGACTATTACCATCTCTTTCTAACCCATTGGTTTCTCCGTTAGCGCTGTCCTTTTTCTAACAAGGGGAGTTGCCATTTTGTATCTTAAATCTGAACGTCGTTATTTCTATGAAATAAGCATGGAATATCAATGAACATATATTTATGCATCTTGTGAAAGCAATTTAAACCGCCATAGATGTTTTTAAATAACTTTTTTTTTTAAATATTAAAATATGCATTGTGTCAAAGTTTCATGAGGTTTCAAATGTATCACGTCATAAGTCTAGTTACAATTGTGTGGAAAAGCCAGTCATTTT
>CABEEJ010005954.1:28113-44624 GCA_901482245.1 Timema douglasi | reverse complement strand
TCTCCCATAAGGTTAGCATTGATCCACAACATTGAATGAGGTGTATCACTTTCTCCCATAAGGTTAGCATTGATCCACAACATTGAATGAGGTGTATCACTTTCTCCCAAAAGGTTAACATTAATCCACCACATTCAATGTGCTGTATCACTTTCACCCATAAGAATAACATTGATCCACAACATTCAATGTGGTGTATCACTCTCTCCCATAAGAATGACATTAATCCGTCACATTGCGAAGTTGGGTCACTTTCTCTCCACACATTACTTCTTTGAATTGGGGAGGTGCGTCACTTTCTCCCATAAGGATAGCATTGATCAGTGGCGGATCAGGAAATATTATTTTGGGTGTTTGACATTTCTTTCAAGTTTTATCTTTCACCCTCCTTACTATTGAGGCAGGTTATTTTATCCCATGTGAATATGACTAAGAATGGTCAAAGTGAGTCGGTGGCGGATAAGGAAATATTATTTTGGGTGATTGACATTAATTATATCAAGCTTTATCTTGGGTCTCCTTACTATTTGGTGGGTAACTTTCACCCATACGGATAGTATTAAGACTTCTCAAAGTGAGTCAGTGGTGGATCGGGAAATATATTTTTGGGGGTTGATTTTTTTTAAAATTTTAGAATGGATCCTCCCCACTGCGAAGTTGGGTCACTTTCTCCCACATTGATCCTTCTCATAGAGCAGGTGGGTAACTTTTATCATAAGACTAGCATTGATCAGTGGTGGAGCAGGAAAAAAATGGTCGGGAGAAGAAGGGGCAAACTAGGTGTTTACAAAATAGTTTCACCATTAATTTGATAAAACTTTTATAAACCACTCACCTTTTATTATAATATTAATACGTGTTGGGTGTTACTCGTTTAGCCGTTTATTAAAACGTTTCCCAGGAGGCACTGCGAGGAAGCGAGTAACGTCACCTCCCACTAATAACTAATTTTGACCCAACTATTTAATTTTGCAAAAGCCGTGCTGTTTCACCTGATGAAATCAGGCTATGATATTCACTAACACTCGAGCTTTTAAGGCAATAAAAATATTTATTACAAAGGTTAGTACCAAACTTCCTTTTCAATATACTTACATACAAAACATCACCAAAGGTTGGTTGTTTTTTATGTCTCCATTGGTGAACACATTATCTGAAATATAGCGTTTGTCATCTCCTGGTGAAAGTGCAAGTTTATTCCGGGAAAGACTGTACAATTGATGTTTCTCACTTCTTATCATGGACTTATTGGGGTAGTGTAAGATCCCCTGCTTTAATTTTTTTTTATAATGGGAATGTTTAATTATCTTTTTGAGAGCTGTTTTTGACACACCTTTACCTATTTTTTTTCTCCTCAAGACTCTCCTTTTGAATGGAGTAAAGCTTTGGTCGAAGTCCCACAAACTCTCGAATACACTCTCATCCTTCATTTTACCCGGAGCTTTATTTTTATTGCATGCACTGTGTAAAAAATGTGTTTCTGAATAGTTTGAAGTGTCGAATCGGTCTATATTATCAAACATATCCACATACATATTTTCTGTTTTCAGTTCGTAGCAGAGGGAGTCTGTGTCTGTGAAGGATAGCTTTGCATTTGCTCCATATTTCCTTTTAACATAATTATAATGAAAGTTATACATGATAACCTTGCTTGTATCTAAGATTGCAAAGCCAGCCTCTATCTTTTATTCACTTCAACCATTGAGCCCCATTTTACCCATGAATACAGTTCACAGACATAAATCACTATGATAGTAATAATAAGCACTCAAAAACAAACCATGTCTGGAAGCTAAAAAAACAAACATTTTACTAACTCACAGTTATTAATTATTATTTTTTTGCAGCTCTTGTTCAGATGTGTGAATTTAATTTGAGGAAATTTCACACCGACAGTAAAGGAGCCAATCTTTAAGTTTAGGGACAGCCTTGGCCCCAGCGCCCCCTTTTCCTACAAGCCGTTAGACTTAACATTCCCTAAATTCATCTCGAGGAACGCTGTGCTGTTAACAATAACAAGATTATTTCATCCAAGAATGTGAAAAAATTGAGGGGTAACTTTGTATCGGAGTTAAGAAACGGCAAACATTCACTGACCAACACAGCCCCCTAATATCTCTGTTATAATCTCTGGTCGCGATTCTGGAGCACGCATGCGCGTCTATTCGGTGACCAATCACGAGAAAACACAAGTTGCTTCGGGGGCGATCGGGGGGAATTCGGTTCACACTTTGTAAAGGCACTGTGTTTGGCCGTTGATGTCGCTAGTCTAAGCCTATGACGCGCCGATGTGGCGTAATTTTGAAACTTTTGTGTAAATTATTGACAAAGAACACGAAGTCTCGCAACAGATATGGACAAAATAATACAGACGCATGCGTAGAAGAGACACGAGAAATTGTAATACATTGATAAACTGAACAGTGGTTTCCTTGTCTTTCAAACGAAAACAAAATGAAATATTATTGTTGTTTATTTTATGTTTGAGGGAAGTGGTTTTAATTAAATGTATTCTAAAATATAGTTGAGTTTTATTAGAGATGACGGTGGTGATGGTTTGACTATGGGCTGATGCCATAGAGTTTTGATTTAACGTCTACTTTCTCAACAGACTGATTATAATAAGCACACCACTTATAAACAAGCTTAAAGCTAGAAGGAAAACAACATCTAAACTCCGGTCGTTAATTTATTACTGTGAGAGGGGAAACCCACATTTCAACAATGCAAAAAATTTCAACTATGTCGGAAATCGTACCCGGGACCCTTAGCTGAGTATGTAAACACGTCACCGACTGAGCGAAATTATTATATACGATTAAACTAACATAAGCTACCTGTTAGCTTAAAAATATGTATGTATCTGAAAGACAATACTTACAATTAAGCAAAATAATAAGTTTGAGATAAAGTGCACATTAAAAAAAAATTAGTTGATAAAAAAAAGTCTTCCTTCTCCGATATTTTCAACTAAATCTTTTAAATACAATATATCTTGGAAAAAATATTCCTCCATTCATGAAACTGTGGCTTCATTCAGATTCAGGTGTCGCCATAAGCCTTAAAAATAACTTTCATATCTTAGTATAGAATACGATTGTTTGAAATGTACTTCGAAACCAATTCATATTCAAACCGTTCGAACGAAACGTTCTCCCACAGATGAAAAGGAACGCGTGTGTTTGTACGGCGCATGCGCGCACTGGAGATAAGATGTCCTCTCTATCCGAGACGCTACCGTGTCGGCCTTGTCCGCGCGTGCGCCAGGGACTTTTAACACCATTGTTGTATAGACTCGCGTGACTTCCCGCCCTCTGTTCGACCGTCAACGTGTGTCGAATACTAACACCTTCATTTTCATTACTGCTTTACGTGAGAAGTGTTTTATATATTGGTGCGTGCGGCGTAAACGTGACGTAAGATTATATATTCTCGAAATAAATCTGGAACACCGTCTAACTCTTTTAACGAGGAACCTTAAATTCGAGAAATGGTTAAGTGTATTTGCGCATGCCCATTCGTTAAGAAACAAGACAATACATTAAAAAAAACAATGTAACTTATTTGTGACCTATATACATGTAATTATTAGATTTACATATGACCGGCGTCAACTAACATGCGGATTAAACCTATTTTTTTCTTCTAAATTGTTTTTCAGACGACAAACTGTTAAAAATACGCGGGGTAGATACAAAACTTTTTTTTTTGTATGGTTGCTTTGTCAACAATGAGTCAATCAAATGACTTCTTCATCATACTTTTCTTGTTGGAGCACATTGCTATTGTTGATGTTGCTATTAGCATATCAAATATTAAAATTGTAGGTTAAGGTGGTTTGAGATTAAAAAAAAGTTTTCAGGTTTGTAATTTGTTTGTTTTATATATTGTTTACACTTTCTGTAACGGGCGCGGTGATTTTAAAATTGAAAATATGTTTCAAACATTGTTAGAACTATGAATCTTAAACATGGACCATGAGGAAAAAGGAGAAGAAATATTTGGAAAACCTTGAGATGTGGTGCTGGAGGAGAATAGGTAGGATGAAGTGGACAGATCGGGTGACCAACTATGAAGTTCTAAATAGATTAATTGAAAAGAGAACCATCCCACGAGGGATTCTACGAAGAAAGGCGAACTGGACGGGTCACATTACGGGAAGAGATGTCTTATTGAGTGACGTCATAGAAGGCAAGATGGAAGGGGGGGACGGAAGCCCACGAATGCAACTGACGGATGACCTCAAACAAGGGATGTATCTAAATAGTCTGCGAACTACACAGTTGCGCAATTTACTGGTCATAAGTGCGTGAGATGCATAAAAACCTTTCAGACAGCACAGTACACTTAGAGCTACCTGGTGGACACTTACGAAAGATGTGTTTCCATGGCAACGAGATTGATTTTTTGGATGTTGCTTTGTTTATGTTACTATATGCGCACTCTATATAGTGTTGCCCAAACTACACTAAATTTTGTTTCAGGTCATGAATATATAGGTATATTGGGTTTTAAAAATGTATTAATCTTCATGAATATCTCCTATTCGAAGCCATTCCGCCAAATATATCACTGCAAAAAGTACTTTCCCCTCAGAGGAAGCTCTTTTCAGGTCCGCACAAAACACAGGCTACCAAAATATATGTAAAACATTTCTGTATGTATACGGTACTTAGCAATGGCTATATGCCGTTATGAATATTATTATATCAATAAACTCTTAAACTATTATTATTTATAACTTTACAAAATATAACTTTTAAACTTTAAATATATTTCCTTAAAAATAAATTTTTATGCGAAATAAAGAATTTCAGCCTACTGATGCACGTATACGAACAAATTACAGAGCAAATATCTTTTTTTATTTAACATGTTACGTCTACTAATTCCATTTAAACTAAAGTGCGTGATAAAGGGTTCATTGTATTCACCCTTTGGTATAGAAGTAGCCTACATACGTGCATTCCCCAGCCACCACAAAAAAAGATTTCCGCCATTGCAACTTTAAAGCGAGTAAAGTGCACGAGTATTCAGACACAGCCAAGGAAAGAAAAATGAAGTCTCGTATTTTACAATATATATTCCTTTTTTTTTAAAGCACCGCGTCTTACTACTCGTCCTGGCTATACACTTATGTACAGTAGCCTCGTGGCTTCTTTAGTGCTGACTGACAGCTCACAGCTGACTTCTGACAGTCAACATTTAGGTATATACAGTAGCTTCGTGGCTAAACACATGTTTTGGCAGATCCTATGGTTAAGCGTAGGGATACATAATTTGGTCTTGTAACTTTTCAAAGCTTTTAGCTGTTAGCTGTGAGCTGTCAGTCAGCACCAAAGAAGCCATGGGGCTACTGTACTAATTACCCTAGTGGTTTTTAAGGATTAAGAAGGTTGTATTTAGAGCATGCTGTCTGTACCTCTGTATCTGGGCAGGATTTATGTACAAATGTAAGGTTAGATGGGGAAATCGACAGACGGGCGAATGCATGTCGGTATGTGGACTATTGCAAAGGATGGTGTAGTATCGACAGAGGCAAAGATGGCAGTATATACAAGTGTGTTGTCACCAACATTGTTTTATGGATGTGAAGAGTAGGTTTGTCAGGAGAGACACAAGAGCGAGGGGAATGCGGTTAGAATGAAATATCTAAGAAACGTATGTGGAAAAACTCGTATGGACAGGGTCAGTGATGAATGGGAGCTGAAAAAAATGCGGTTTGAAAGGGAATCCAACAGGTCAATGGGAAATAAGTGTCTTACGTTGGTTTGGGAATGTCAAGAGGATGAGTGTGGATCGAGTCACGAAGCAAATATATGAAGGTAGAGTGTGTGGATCAAAAAGGAAGGGGTAGGGCATGTCAGATGTGGCTAAATGTGGTAGATGAATGTGTGGGACATAGAAACATTAATAGTTTTAATAATAAAAGAACTTGTATGGCTCGGTGTTTGGATGTTGTTGAAGAGAAGGGAGTGTAAGGATAGAGAAGTGTGGAGAAAGTTAGTGAGGACGGATTAAGTAGGAGTTGTTGTTTTAAATATATGCAAAGTTTCTTACCTACCCCCGTGCAGCGTGATATTTAGAGGAAGTGTACACACATTTGCGTGGAGGGTTAGTGGAAAAAACATTTTGGAAAATCCACCCTTAGTACATTGAACATTCAACTAAGATTCGAACCTCAATCTTACGGTCATCGGTAGTCTAGTTTACTGCGTTAGTTGCGCCTTAGACCATGATGCCACCGAGGTGGGTACTTTATTTTTGTTAGGCTTGTCTAGGGAAAGGTAAACTAAACTAATAAAGATAAGTTTTTTAATATTAATATTAACATAGATAATTTTAACCATTAGCCTTAATGTGACTGGATTGAAGAAGTCAATTAAGAGGGAACCCCCCAGCATTTACCTTGAGAAGGGATGTAAAACTACACTGTAGGAACATTGCACCCAATGCACCCTGCCGGGATTCGAACTTACTAGTTGGGATTGAGTAAAACACGATGGCGCTCAGATAGTTCTATCGTTAATAGATTATTGGAAGTTATTAATAGAGGACAAGTTATTCTAAGAAGTTGAGTACAAGATTTGGTTTTGAAAATGTTTTTTTTTGTGAAAACCAAGTTTAATCGAAATTAATTAAAATTGTTTATTTATAAAACTACTTGTATGGTTTCAGAATTACACAAATTTTAACATGTTTACCCTACTATAAAGCTCTTTATTTAAGGATTTATTTCCCCAATTTAAAAGCGAAACTCGTTGCTCTGTGTTACATTATTATTATTATTATTATTATTATTATGTGTTCTGTATTACGACAGGTCAATTCCTTCTGTCAGTAAACTCAGACCTCCAATGAGCCCTGTCCGCTGTCTTCTCCTTCAGCTCCCAGAATGTTCTTCTTCCTTTCAAGTTATCCAATATTAGAATCCTCCTCCTTCCTAAGCTCCTCTTTCCCTCAACCTTTCCTTCTATGACGTCGTGCAGAAGACAGTTGCTCCTAAGGATGTGTCCGATCCAGTTTGCTTTTTAACCGAAGATCTTTCCTGACCAGCCACTCTCCCAGTAGCGGATTTAGGTTTGAGGACGCCCTAGGCCCGAGACGATATGGCGCCCTTTTCTTTTGTAACAGTATATATATATATATATATATATATATAATAATGAAAATAATAACAATAATAATAAGAAATCTAATTCAGGTATAAATTAAACATTTATTTTTTTAACATAACAATTAAATATAGATTTAATAATAAATTGCTTGTAATTAAAATATAAATTATTTTTATCTGATTAATCATATAATAAATTTTAGTCATCTTAAAAATTTTGGCGCCCCCTCAAAATTTGCCGCCCTAGGCCCGGGCCTCACGGGCCTAAGCCTAAATCCGCTACTGCGCTCTCCAAACAAGTTGAACAGAATGGGCGACAAACAGCACCCCCGCCCCACCCCTCTCTCTATCTCTAGGCCTTTCCATCGCTCAGCCTCACCTTTACTCGCTGTCCCAAGTACATACAGGTTTGTAATCAGCCCTCTGTCCCTCCAGTTGAGGCCGACCTTCCGGAGTATTCCCATCGCTTCACTCTATCGAACACCTTTCGCCAATCAATGAAACCGATGAGGACGTCTTCCTTCAATGATTTCCAACACACTTTATGAAAATATTTTCATCATCCCGATGGATCCAAATTGGTTGTGTTACATATTGAGTTTCAAACATTATTTTTTTAAATTGGTTTAGAATGTGGGCACATTTTGTTAAGCTAATATGTAACGTAGGGATAACCATATGATATTCCGGTGTGTGTATTTTCAGTGTAAAAGCCATGTTATTTTCGTTTCAGTTTATATGTTTCTATCCCTTTATTCTTTACATCCTTATATGTAAAACAAAACGAATTAAATCCAAAATGATATCGTAAATCTTAAATTTAATTATTATCAAAGGCAAAAGGTACCGATTTTGTAAGTAAAAAAAAAAACCATACTTTTAGGCAAGGATTTTAGACTGGAACAGTCATGTGTGAATTTGAATATCCTTTGTATCAATCACTTTACTGCAACGATATTTATTTGAAAAAACAAAGAAGCCAATAGCAAATCGTAAATAACGCGAACATATTAACTTAAAACAAACTATGTATTTATATTGTTATCAAATAGAAACAGTATTATTTTTAACAGATAATAATTTAGACTCATATTTAATAAAACTAGTATTAAAAAGTTAAAACCCATTTAAAAGATATTTTGTGTTATAGAAAGAGCCAACGAGATCTCATTATTATCCTAGTAGTTTTCATTTGGTCGAAAGAGAGCTGCAGTATACTGTATAGTAAATCTAGTAAACAGAACGTTACTATTAAACTGTTACTTTTGCCAACTGCCACGCCATCTATTATCAGAATAGCAGACTTTCTTGCTCAGTAGTCACGCATGCGCTCAAGGCTCATTTCAATATGTATACGTCACACACGTGGAATGTGCGTTAACAAATAAGCTATCGGTATTATTTTTTTTGTTTTCACCAATTATCTTCACTTTCCTCTACATTTAAAATCTACATATATTTTCATTTTGTAATTTTGTAAAGTTATTGATAGAATATGCGACTTATCATCAGCTTAAAGATCTAAAGGTACACATCTATACATTTAATTATTTCTCGATTTAGAATAATGGCCTTTTTTGTTTCTATTTTGATTACTTGTTGGGTCTATTCCGCGCCTTTTATTTCATTTGAAGTTTCAAATTTGTATTGAGGCTAGAAGTTAATAAAGTATGGAAATATATTTATTGCTTTAATCTTATTTGATATTTAAAAAAAAAAATCTGTTTAGCCTAACCTTAACTGTATTCCAAAAGTAAAATGTGTATGCAACCATTTAATCAAAAATGTTGCCGTTAGACAAAATATGTTTGAGTGTTTTCACAATAACATTCTCAGCATTTATCATATATAAATACAGACAGTGTAAAAGATTCATAATAGAGGCTGAAAGAATTAAGGAAATATCAAAATTGTTAAGTTTTGGAAAGAAAATCAAGGTGGTTGCAAACTCAGACACATCCTGGGTTTATGACTCGAAATCCTCCGAGGATAACTTAACGATTTTAGAAGGTTGCATCAGGAAAAGTACGCTATCCATCCGTGTCTGCGTGTACATAATTTCTCACCCGAGACTAATTGACGCGTTGCTCGATGCGGAGCGCAGAGGTGTGGCATTGAGAATCATTACAAACTACACCATAGTAGAGTCCGGTGGACCCGTGCAAAGGTTCTGGCGACAAAGTATCCCGGTACGAATGAAATACAACGAAGGTTTGATGATGCATCACAAGTTTGCGGTTTTCGACGACTGCTTGCTGATAACCGGCTCGTTCAATTGGAATAGAAGAACAGTTCACGGGAACGCTGAAAACATTATGATATCGGGAAATAGAGGGCTTGTATCCCAATTCATTGACGAGTTTGAGAAAATTTGGAAGGATTTCGAAACTCATAACTATAGAGAGATTAATGAAAGTAGAAGCGACTTACATAAGTCATTTAAGACATTTTCGAGGACATGAACATTAATGTTTGTTGGGAGGCCTACTTTGAAACTCGTTCAACTATTGTTCTTAGTTAATAATTATTTATGTTTTTCAGACTGCAAAAATATTCTTAGAGATTTATGTTTGAAGCTTTGAAACGCTTAACTAATTTTCTTTTCAGACTTAAGAAATTCAAGCACATTTACAATAAAAGGAGTATTTATCTTGCTTAAAGGTTTTTTTTTGTTCACTGTTCTAAAACACAAGCTAGGTCCCTAGGTCTATTACCGAATATAAAACTCATGAATATTTAGTATAAGCCTACCTACTATCTATTTAAATTTAATTTCATACAATCAAGTTGTAAGTTTTCTGGGCCGACTCTTCTCTTACCTAAGTTACGCTTTTCTCTGCTGGAATGTCGCTGTCCTCTGTTTATAGTGTGAGTAACTGTTAAGTTCTTTTAATTTTGATGGTCAAATCATTTCCGAAAGAGATGTGGCTAAGCAGGCCTTTGAAGTTTCAAAATTAGTATTTCTTTTATTTCTTATTTCATCAATTTTTTTTTGTAAGAGCTTTATTTGGTTTGATCCACTTATGAAATTACATTTTTTTTTTATTGTTTCTAGGAAAGATAAGACTTTGTGTATAAACTACTCACTAGCAAAGCTTAAATATAAAAATAATATATCTATATTTGAAATAGTAAATGTGGCAACCTTGATAGTTTGAAAACGGCGTATTGTTGTATTTTTTTTTATTTACGGAGGTGATTTAATTTGTTTGAACCACATTTAAATAAATAAAAGCGGAACTTTTGAGCGGCGATGGAACCTAGATGGCGCACCACCCACCCGCTGGTCATCTGCCCGTACGACAAGAGCCACATGATCTTGGAGTCGCGGATCCAGATGCACCTCATCAAATGCGCCCGGAGTCACCCGGGCGTCATGTTGGAGGTGTGTCCCCACAACGCCTCGCACAGGTTCAGGGACTACGACAAGTACGAGCAGCATGTGAAGATATGCCCCAACCAGCGTTTGCCCGGGAAAGTGAAGTTGGCCTTGGAAGAGAAGTACCTCAGAGGAGGGTGTATTGAGAAGATATCGAGTCTCACAACGCGTTTACTGGAGGAGCGGGTCACTGAAGACTGGGAGAGACCCCACGATGGGTGAGTACGGGCCACCTAGCTCTAGGTCAATCTGTGGGCCCCAAGGCACTTGCGACTTGAAATAGCCTGTCCCAAATTTACAGAAATAGGTCTAAACAACAACTTGGTCTTACTCGGCCGACTAAATGAGTGCTAATTTCCATTCCTATGTTCTATATATATATCCTCTTTCGAGGTCGAGGTTGAGGTTGTAGGGGACATGAAAAAAGGTGAATGTGTTTACGGTTTTTATAACGTAACATTTTTTGTCCAAAAGAAATAAAATATTGCTCCAGTACAGACAAGAGTTTAATTTTCTTCACACGGCGATATCAACAGTTGTTGAGTATCTGTCACTAACATAGCGGCGTTAGATGACAGAGAACAAGTTGTCATTAAATTCCAGGACAGCCTTGACGGATATTCAACAACACTGTTGATATTAGGGGGCGGGGGGGAAATTAAACACTCTATGTTTCTATTGGAGTAATATTTACTTTATTTTGACCAAAAAAAAGTTTTGATGTAAATGTTTCTAAAACACTGCCCTTTCCTAGTGTCCCCTACATTATCACCTTTGGGCTCTAGGTAAAGGGCCAGCAACCTTTAATTAGTGTCGTGCCGATGTAATATTGCAAAGTTGCTCAGCGTGCAACCAGGGTGTCTACCATCCGGGAAAACGGGAATTTGAAGTGATCGGGAAAAAACGGGAATAAGACGGGAATTTGGTAAATCACAACAAAAATCCGGGAAAATGATACTTTACTCAAAATATGAAATACAATAATCGGTAAATTATGCCATTTTTTTTGTTTGTAGCTGGTTAATATGTTTTTAATTCCTAGTAAACAATTTTAATTCAAATTTTAAAACTTATTATTATTATTAAAACGATTAATAGAAAAACCAAGGTGGAGGGAGGGGAGCGGCGAGTTAGAAGGATGTGACATGCTTTTTTAGTCGGGAATTTTAGGAAATGATCGGGGGAAATCAGGGAAAAGGTCGGGGATTTCATTGGTCAAGCTTAGTAGACACCATGGCAACCAACTTAAGACCACCCAAATCGTTTGTATTTTTAAAATAATTCACTAGTACAACTATTAAAACAAATTTATGTTGATCTTGTTAAATGTAACAACATGTTTCTAAATCAGATAAGCTACGTTAACAACTACTGTTTCTTGAATATTTAATATTTTAATAGAAATCAGAAAAATCAGAGTAATTACAAAAGATAAACTGTACAGTAGCCCCATGGCTTCTTTGGTGCTGACTGACAGCTCACAGCTTTAAAAAGTTACCAGACCAAATTACGTTTCCCTACGCCGAACCAGATTATCTTTAAAAACCTATGTTTAGCAGCTGTCACTTCTGACAGTCAAAATTTATACCTAAATGTTGACTGTCAGAAGTCAGCTGTGAGCTGTCAGTCAGAACCAAAGAAGCCGTGGGGCTACTGTAACTGTGTTAATTGCATAATTTTAGTTCTAAAGATACTATTTTTTAAATTTTGAAACAAAATAATTGAATCATTGAAACGTAAAACATGGTACAGTCAACTCTCGACTCTACGACCTCGGGAATAGTGTCCCTTTCAAACCGTGATCCGTGGGTAACCGTGAAAAATATGGAAAAAAAGTTGAACATTTTAAGGAAATCGGTTGTAAAATGTGTTTGTTGCACTTAATTAGGTTGATGCATTGCGATTATCTTTGTGAGCGCTCTATTGTTGGAACTGGGGGTGGGTCAAGTATAAAAATAGACACCACCCATCAGTGCCAGCCTATAGCACTTGCCACTGTCCACCCCCTCCCACAAGCAAGACAATGTTTCCCCGCGCGCGACTGCCGCTACATCACGCGCCAGGCTTGTTTTAGCCATTGTTATTTCAATTCTCGATTTGGTTACGTTTTTGGTTGGATTTTGTGAACGATTTTTAACGACCCACACTATTTTATATTATTTGATACAAACTTATAATTTTGACGAAATGAGTGGAAAGAGGACCTTCTTGACGCTCATGAAGACGTACGAGATCATTCAGGAAGTGGATGAGAAGAAGGTTAGGAAGACGGATATTGCACAGTGGCAGGACATCCCAAAGTTGACACTTTTCACGATTCTCGAAATGAGAGAAGAAACTGTGAATGCAGGGCAGAAGGGAAGACCTCAATATAAAGACCAACAATTTGAAGGGTGCGACGCACGTTAATCTAGAGCAGACTATGCTCCAGATTCACACGATGATGCAGAGGAAGACCGATGAACTTGCCCTGAGGTTAGGTATAGAAAAATAAGTGTTCAAGTGGGTGGCTAGAGCGTTTCAAAGTGCGTCACGGAATATCCAGCCACAAGGTCGTCGGTGAAAGCACATCGGTCGACCCAGCACCGGTGAGGGAGTGGATTCCCTTGCTCCGAAACATCCCTAGGCGCTATCAGCCTCAAGATGTATACAACCTCATGGCAGATCACACTCCTGCTGTAAAAGAGGATAAGTACAAGGGTGCAAAGAGGAGCAAGGAGAGCCTCACCGTCCTTCTGTGCTGCGAGACGGACGGCAGTGATAAGGTGAAGTCCATCATGATCAGGAAGTTCGAAAAACCCCGAGGTTTCAAGGGCTACATCCTACATTGTGACTATGATTTTAATACGAAGGCATGGATGACCTCGGGGGTGCTCACGAGGTGGCTTCAAGCTTTTGATTCGAAGATGGACGCCGCAAATAGAAAATTTGTGCTCTTCATCTACAATTGCCCCGCACATCCTGCTCTCGATACCTACGGTAATTGCCAACTGTTTCCCACCATCGCCAGCGCCGAATACCCAGACAACCCACTGCCAGTGGACGCCAGTTTCCAGCCAGTTTCCAGCCAGGCCCCCTCCAACGGAACAGCGGGTGGGCCCCTCCATGGAACCGCAGCTTGGCTCCACAACAGCACCTTTGTCTCCCCACCCGAGTTTCCCTCGGCCGTGCGACGAGGAAATGTGGCAGAGATTAGCCGCAGACTTCACGTATGAGGAGTACATAGCAGCAGACAATGACATCACAGTTTGGGGCCCCCTCGATGATGCCGATATAATCGTGGAGCAGCAGGAGTCCGGTGAGGAAGAAATGGAAGAAGGGCCTGAAGACATCCTCACGACAAAAGATGTACTGAAAGCCGGGGACGTCTACTCAAGAACACTCAAGCGCCAGGGTGCTAGCGAAGAGCTGTGGTTCCAGTTCTATAATGTGAAAGACTAGTCGATAAAACTGGCGCTAAGAAGAAGCAGGCCTACATAACAGATTTCTTCAAGAAATAAGTAGGGTTTTTTCACGTGTTGTCTAAAAAATTGCAATTTTTGCGTATGAGGGTCGGGGTTTGAAGAAAATCGGTTAAAATTACCATAACAACACGTTTGTAACGAGACCCTTTTCCAGGGAACCGTGAAAAAGGTTGTAGAATCAAGGGTTGACTGTATTAAAATTATTACATCAATGATTTAAATTAAAAATAAAGATTTTATATTATATTTATTCAAATTGCTAGGTTTGCCACTCTTGGTGTATGTACCTTAGGTTGCCGACCCCTGCTCTAGGCAATAGGAGAACAAAAAGGGTGGAGGATCTATTATGAAAGGTTTAAATATTTAGTTTTGTAATTCCAAAAGGGACATAATAACGAGAGAAAAACTAGGTTTACACTGCAAATAAACTCTTCATAGTAAAATTTTATGTTGCGTATTTTAAAAGGATTATTTGCTATAAAATCTTGTACAAACGTCACACCCATAACTGCGGAATGACTGCTTGGTAACCACGCAAAATATACATCTAGTATAAGCTTCTAAGCATACATAATAATAATAAGCACTACACCCGCTTCGGTGGCTGCATTGTCTAAGGCGTCACTGTTGTTGGACTGGACTACCAATGACGGAGATCGAGGTTCGATTCCCAGTCATGTGTTCTGAGGGTGATTTTTCTTAGAGGGTTTTCTACTCTTCGCTCAAATGGGGGTACAATTACTCTAAATTCAACCATCCTTATCTCTTAACTCATTAGCGTAATTAGTACGTATGCTTACAACCTGAACATGTAGTAAGACGCGGTGCTAAATAAAATAAATAGGCCCTACATATTAATATGACAACTCTTAGTAACAAACATGTTATAGTAACTAACTTGCTCTTCTGTGCCAAGTGGTCCGGCGGCCGGCGCACACGGTCTGGTCCATCCTGAGCAAGAGGTGCCTCGAGACAGACTCGACACTGGCGAACAAAGTTGCTCCAAGGATGGGAACGAGTCCTCGGACAAAGAAGTGCACTGGATGGATAGAATAATCTTGTCGAGAGACTCCCAAGATGTCAAGGACGGCGCCAAACCTTCTCACAGCACGACTACGTCGCCGGAGTCTGACTTTGGTGACGACTCGAAAGATTTTGAGAACGTTTGGGAGTCTGGGATATGTCTAGGCCGAGGCAACCGCCCGGTTTGGTGAGTTGTACGTCCTGGTGCGGGGTTTTATTTTTCCCTGCCGGGTGGGCCCGTGTTTGATACAAGAGAAGTTTTCATCACTTGGGGAAGAGGTTTGTTAGTCGGTGTGTGAACTGCAACAATCTTGAAATTGGCTCAATCCTAGTTTCAATGAGAGTTTTGTTACTATTTTAATAGAAGAGTATTTATATATATTGATTATAAAGTTTATTAATTATTTCAAAATGCAATTCATTCATTCATTGGGCAATCAACTGGTGGAAGGTGCTTCTAGTGTCACTGCTAAACTACAGTAGCCCCATGGCTTATTTGGTGCTGACTGACAGCACACAACTGACTTCTGATGGCTTTGAAAAGTTACCAGACCAAATTATGTACCCCTACGCCGAACCATATGATCAGCAAAAACATGTGTTTAGCAGCTGTCACTTCTGACAGTCAAAATGTAGGTATATACCTAAATGTTGTCTTGTCAGAAGTCATCTGTAAGCTGTCAGTCAGCACCAAAGAAGCCACGGGGCTACTGTATACATCAAGTTGTAGTGCTATTTGCGCTACAAGTTTACGCTCTCGACCAAGGGCCGGAAACCTTTCATTCAAATAACTCTTCAAAGGCATATTATTATTTATTAAGGCCCCAATGACCTCATTGTGTCCATGTTCCTATAAAACATAATATTTATCCATTTGACTTTTGTTTCTTTTTCTTTGTTTATAAATATTATATTCTTTAAAATCAACCTTCTTCAAATACTTTTGTCCCCATTTTTCTAGAATAAAGTTAAAATTTACACCATAATTAGAGCTGGGATTTTGTTTATGTATTATCATGTAGCAAAATATGTAGTAAAATAAAGTTAAATATATAGATTTAAAAAATTATCTAACACCATTATTATAATTGTTTTAAATTTAACATCATAACAAGGCCTACAAACTTACCAGAAAACTGTGGGCCACAGATGAGATTTTCTGGCTGCGTCTCTTCCCTTCTCCAGCAGACTGGATCGCGGTAGCGTGGCTGGAGGTAGATCGTGGCTACGTAGATACTGTTGTCGCCTGTGTTTTGATTCACACAAAAATGTTTAGGCTTGGGAGTGTGCAGTCGTCTGCTGCAAACTTTACTGATGGTAGATGGATAGAATGTTGTATTTATATTATATTTAATTATTCATTTATCATGTTATTTATTCACAATATACACAGTAGTTGAGTTGTATTATTATTATTATTATTATTATTATTAGCACCGCGTCTTACTACCCGTTCGGGTTATACGCACTTACGCTAATGTGTAATGGTAGGGTGATTGTGAGATGAAATGGAGGACCTACAGTTTAA
>CABEEJ010005954.1:9202-27648 GCA_901482245.1 Timema douglasi | reverse complement strand
TGCTGGTGGCCGGGGTTCAATCCTCGGTCCCGGCACAGATTTATCTGATTACCAAACCCTTCCTTCACCTCTGACAAGACATCTTGTGAATGTGGGGAATGCCAGGCCTCCACCGTGGTTCGGATTCCACGTTAAACTGTAGGTCCTTCATTTCATCTCACAATCACCCTACCATTACACATTAGCGTAAGTGCGTTTAACCCGAACGGGTAGTAAGACGCGATGCTAAATATTATTATTATTATTATTAACAACAGTATCTAAGTGACCATAATATATCTACCTCTAGCTATGGTACCATAGTCCAGTCTGTGTTTTACTCTCTTCAGCTGTTTGTCGCCATTGTATCTTTATTTAATTATTCTCTGATAAACCAAGTTACTATCACAAAAAAAAAACCGCCTTGGTGGCGTAGTTGGCTAATGCGCTAGTCGTGTTGAGCTCGACTGCTGAGATCGAGGTTCGAATCTCGGTCGGGTGAACTGGGGGTGGTTTTTCCTAAAATAGTTTTCCACTCTCCTTCCACGCAATTGCGGGTTCACTTCCTCTAATTCAACCTTCCCAATTCCTAATCCATTAGCGTAATTAGTACTTAAAGCGTATAACCCGAACAGGTGGTAAGACGCGGTGCTAAATATTATTATTATTACTATCACAAAATGCAATTTAATTACTTTAGGTTTATTCACATATGTATTAATTTGTAATGTACGTAACAGATAAATCAGAAAATGATAGTAACTGAACTTAAATTGAGTATTTTAAATGCCGATATTTTTATCGCTTAAACATTTTAAATGTCGAAGTTGGAATTTAATTTTGAAACTTAAATTTTGTCTCAAGCCAAGTTGTAATTCGAATCTTTGCCCAAACCATATTTAAATCGCTAGCTAACAAAAACAAACCATAACAAGTTGACGGCTGACCGCTATTTTACGCCCGCCAGGTTGACCAAGACGGAGGAGACAAAGGTGGCAAGGGTCCGAGAAGTCTCCAGTGACACTGAAGAGGACAACTTGCAACAGGGTTTTGGTCGCGGTGTGCTCAGAGAACGCTACAGGAGCGTACCACACCCACCTGTCATGTTGGGGCGCGGCAGTGGGGCCTGCTTTGACAGCTTTTACATGTAAAGAACTACAGTCACGATGGGAGAGAGATTTTAGGCATCATAAACATGGTTTTTATAGTTATAAGATGTGCAATTGTTTTACATATAGATATAAAACATTATATTTTGAAAAACATGTGCCAAACTCTGTGAATCTTCTTGCCGACGTTCTACCAGATAAGACACCAGAGTCATGTGATAAGAAAAAAGGGCACCACGTTCGGTAGTGTTGGCAGGCACAACCAAAGACTTGGGCGCTTAATTTCCAGCTCTCAAGGAACATTGTTTCAAACTAGAATACCAGCTCATAAAAAATGTTTTAGTTGCGTGATTTGCACGCCAATGCCAATGGGACCAAATGACAGATGACTCGTATATTTTAATTATAAAACCTAGAAAATATAGTGGTATTTGCCATTTGAAATTAATTATAGATAAGATAATAAAACCAAGTAGTTGTAAACATTGACAAAACATAATTCTTTCTTATGTGTGTGTAAAAAGTGTCATGTGAAACACACGTGGCTTAGTGTATGACAAAGTTCATTTTGTGCCAAATAATGTCCTTACTATAATGATACGACTATAACTATATCTTGATTTTCTTACAAATGGGCATTTAAATCACCTTTTTGGAAATACGAGCATAGTCTATCAAAAATTGACACCTGCAGATCACATGACTCGATGTAGGAATACACGAAAGTAGATCTAGTTGCTTTTGCTAGATTTCGGATATGTCCATTTGTAAGAGAATTAGGGTATGCATGGCGAGTACCCATCTAAAAATAGAAGTAAAATAATTGTGAATATCGGGTTGGAATAACATGCATAGAAAAACTAGTATGGTTATGAAAAATATTATTAAATATTCATTAAACTCAATTAGAATAAAATCTAAAGTGTGATCAAAAGAAGTTGCCTAATGTTGGTTCACTATGTAAGAACCAAAATTTTATACTTTTGATATTTTATAAAGCGTGTAAAGTTTTTATTATTATTATTATGAATAAAAGGGACTTTTTGAAAATGTAAGTTATTTAACATACACTTTTAATTATTAAAAAAAATGTGTACTAATCTTAACCCAGCATGCAATTCAATTTCTTCCAATTTTTTACAAATGAATATCAATTTGTAATGTTCAAAACAGCTCAGAATGGCTATAATTGAACATAAAATGGGGTACTTTAGCTGTCAATATTTTTATTGGTAAAACTTCGAAGCCATGTTGAAGTTTCGAAGCTTCGTACACCCTAAACATCGATAATATAGATGTTTGCAGCGGCTATTATAACAACCATATTCTGACCAAAGGATGATATTAAAAAAAAAAAAAGACAGTCAAAACTAATTTAATGATACTGGAATAAAAATTTATCTTTATTTGGTAGAACTTTCTTCCTTTTATGGGGTAGTTTTATATATGAAGAAGGTACAGGAAAGATGGATAAAAACAAAATATAAAGAAATATCGTTTTTACAATGATATGAACACAGATCTCACTTAACATTACTAGGTTTCATTCTATCGAAACTTATCAGGGGGGAGTGTGAAATGCAAAATGCAACTTCCTAAAAGAGGGGGTAAAAAAGAAAAAAACCAACCAGTAAAAAAAAGGTGATTTGTAAAGAATGATAGGACACTTAGATAGGGGGGGGACATGCAAATGGAAAGGACAAATACAGGTAATGAACATGGGATGGGTGACCTGGTGGTCTAGGGGGTAAGGTGTCAGACTTCTGTGCTGGCGGCCGGAGTTCAATCCTCGGTCCCGGCACAGATTTATCTGATTACCAAACCCTTCCTTCACCTCTGACAAGACATCTTGTGAATGTGTGGAATGCCAGGCCTCCATCGTGGTTCGGATTCCACGTTAAGCTGTAGGTCCTCCATTTCATCTTTCAATCACCCTAGCATTATACGTTAGCGTGTGTGTATAACCCGAACGGGTAGTAAGATAATAATAACATGGGATGCGATTTACTTCAAGAAGCAACTAAGTATCTCTAGGTAATTCTCCACTCATTTTTAAGGCAGAGTCTGTGATGAATATGTGGAAAAGGTCAGCTACATTAAGATCACGAGCTATCAAACAACTCTGCCATCTTCGACTCTCTGGGTCTTTATAATTACAACTGTGTGTGCATATCGTGATGGATTAAACAGACAAGCTATTATACTTGTTAATCAAGATCATAGCCTTATCTAAATTTCATAAAATGGCATACCAAGTCCCAGGTTCGATCACTGTGTTAGTAGGAATCTGCCAAGCTTCGATATCATTTTCGATTCAAAAAGTTTTGGGCCGTTACAAATCCCACAATGTGCCTAAGATATTTAAATATATTTTTAATGACAATTTTTAGAGGCTAGTTAGTAAGTTCTTATTAATTATTACCACAACTCCATGGTATGAGCCTGCAAGACAGCTATACCAACCGTCAGCCTCCACCGATAGGGATAATAGTACCAACATTTGTGGATGGAGGGGTGTCATGTAGTCAACACAACAAACTCTCTCGGGCTGTTAATCTCGGTCATCTAGACAGGAACGGCTACTTCTTTAGCCAAATAACTCATTTGTCCTCACGAGGTCGAGTTGGACCTCATTCCAAACCCCGCAGCTTCACCGAAAGATCCCGGAAACACCACCGGGGATTGACCACTGACCACTGACCACTTATTACCATACTGACCAGAAAATAAACCGCGATTTTTTTCCGAACATCAGCCTTTATAAAACCTTCGTAGAGCCTATAATCGCATCCTTTGATGAAAAGATTACGAAGGTGTTCATTTAAATAAAACCTTAAAGACTTGGCTACAAAACTAATCATAATTAACTAATCTTATTATATTTGGAAGAAGGTACAGGAAAGGTGGATAGAAACATATAAAAGGGAGACAAACACAATATGGCCTTTACAATGAAAAGAAGAACACAGTTCACACTTTACACTGCTGCCAATGGACAAAGAGGTAATGGTTGTCTCTTAAAGAAAATTGATCGTCACCGCCCAATCCCCCGACCTAGGTTTCATTCTATCGGAACTCATCAGGGAGCAGTGTGAAACGCGCAATGCAACTTCCTAAAAGAGAAAACAAACAAAACAAAAGGGAAAAAAAAAAGGAAAATGGCAAAGAAAGATAGAACACATAGATAGGAACAAATAAAAGGTATAACATAAAGGACAAACACAGGACATGGTATGCGAATATATAATGATATAACTCAATAAGGAAAACCTCTGTTTGTATCCACCTTTCCTCTACCTTCTTCCAAATATAATACAATTACCTCATAAAGAGAAAAGAGGTTTTCCTTATTGAGTTATAACTAACTAATATGTAATTATTTAACATAATTTAAGCAAATTTAACTAGGATATTTGATTTAATAAGTATTCAAAACTCGCAGATATTATTTGCTTTGATATTAAGCCAAATTTGCTTTGGAGATGTCTAAATGTTAGCCATAAATTTCCTATTTGTTGCATGCACCATACCACTTGAATTAAGAGCTGGTTTGTTGCCATTTTAGACGACAAAAAATTATTCAACACAAATCAAGGTTTAGTAACTAACGACCTTGGGAACAAGACAGACCTGAATAGCCCAGAGGTCGAGTTGGGGACACTGTAAGACAAATGAAACACAACTTCTCAACATTTTTAAAAATTGAATTATACCAATCATTTAATAGCAGAAAAATACAAATACTTTTTTTTGTGTGTGTGTGTCTAAGAATCCACAGTAGGCTACATTTTAACAATCATTACAATATTGATCTCACGAGCATTTTTATTTTTAAAAACCAACTTACAAACTAGTACATGATAAAAACTATGGCGTATAAAAGTAGATAAACTCAAAGAGCTAAAAAGGGGGGCAAGTGAGGGCTGACGCAACATCAAAGAACACGCGCAACTTTAGGAAGCATTAGAGAGACCTTACCAACACGGTAAGGACACATTCAAGGGTGCACTATCACAGGTGAGCCAAATTTACAAATATTTATCACATAAAAAACATTTTCTAGCAAACAGGGTGTGTGCATAGCCTGTTGTTTTGACTCAAAATTTAGATGTTTATGTTTGGGGTGAGGGGTAAGAGGGGGTAGAACTACTTAGAATACCAAACCTAAGAATATTAATGTATCTATTTAAGGTAAACCTCTCGCCACTTTTTGAGGTTAAGTTTAGTTAACGCAGCAAAGAAGGAGACGCATATAAAAGGGACCGAGCACGATATGGCCGTCACAATGAAAACAATAACACGGATCACACTTTACACTGCTGCCACTGGAGAAAACCGATCGTTACCACCCGAACCCCTGACCTAGGTTTCATTCTATTGGAATTCATAAGGAGGGAGTGTGAAACGCACAATGCAACTTCCTGAAATGAGGAAACAAAAACAAATACAATAGGCAGAAAAAGGTAATTTAGTAAAGAATGATAGGTACAAGTAAAATGAATGATTAACATGAAAGAGATAAAAAAAAAGAACAGGATTGGGTGTTTATGATCAATTTTCTTTAAAGAGGCAGCCATTATCTCTTTGTCCAGTGGCAGCAATGTAAAGTGTAAGCTCTCTTCTTCGTAAAAGCCATCGAAATATTGATTTTCAAATTATTACTGAATGTAGACGCATGATTAATTATTGTGATGTCCCGCAGTTTATCTGGAAAGATAACATATATTATATGTGCTTAGTTCTACCATGGCAGAGCTTGTAAGATAGGGCCATAGTGTAATTAGTTGAGGTATAGCAAGGTGCATAAACAGTACAGAAAGATCAAAATTCAAAACTTTGCACACCCCCCATTAGCGACTAAAATTACACAAACATTTTAAAACAATTGTCAATGACAATGCGAGTATAATATTATGTTTAGATGTCCAGTCGAAATGGATTTGAAAATTTTCAAGACTTTTCTATTTTAAATATTGGTAGTCAAACAAGAGAGTTATATACAACATTCCAGAAGAGAGAAAAAAAAAATTCTTGATTATAACACGACTTGTTTTACAATTAATTCATTGGGCATCCTGATTAATAATAGGCTAGAAAAATATTACAATTAGTTATTTTTCGTAGCTTACAGCAAAAATGTTGTTAGAGATTTGAGAAACAATACAATTTCACTAAGAGTATCTTTATAGTAATGGGTCAAAAACTGCCCGAATTCCCTTGAATTGAAAGTAGCAAGTGAATTAATATATGTTGATAAGACTTTCAATGTGTTTTATTAACAGTTTCATTTGAGATTGTAAAAATAATACGGTAAAAAGAATCCAAGTATGACTTATGATGCCATTTTTGGCTAGTTTTGATCCAATCAAAAAAAAATTGCAATTCAATGAGAACACGGCATTCCTCGACTTCTCCCTGTCAAACGGCGTTCCTCGAATTCTACCTGTCAAACGACGTTCCCCAACTTCTACCTGTCAAACGGCGTTCCTCGAATTCTACCTGTCAAACGACGTTCCCCAACTTCTCCCTGTCAAACGATGTTCCCCAAATTCTCCCTGTCAAACGATGTTCCCCAAATTCTCCCTGTCAAACGGCGGTCCCCCTACTTCTCCCTGTCAAACGGCGTTCCTCGAATTCTACCTGTCAAACGGCGTTCCTCGACTTCTACCTGTCAAACAGCGTTCCCCAACTTCTACCTGTCAAATGACCTTCCCCAAATTCTCCCTGTCAATCTATTACAATGCATATAGCTTTTAACTTATTTAACTTGATCAACTATCAACCCACACCTTGCAGGCAAAGGCGTCAGTCTCATCTAGTCTGGTTCGCTGGTGACAAGGAGATTGGGGTTTGAATCCTCGCTGGGTGATTTTGTGTTTGTTAATAATCAATTCTGGCCTTGACTACATATTTCAGTATCAAAAGTCTAAACCATAAACAACCTGTTCCCAAACATTAAGTTACAGTTACATTTTTATTTTACATCACAATTAATTAACACCTTGTACACTCAGTTTAAAAATACTCCTGGAAAGTCTCAATTTTAATTTTTCTGCTGTGAAATAAAAGGGATGTTTTTAAGGCATAGTGAGGTTTTATAGCTCATTAAATTTAAAATAAACCATAATATTAAGTGTCGGGATCAGGTTTAATATGACTATCCCTCTTTACTGTACAGTCCCTACTAGACACAGTGACCTTTTGTTGGGAAGGTATGATACAGTAAAAATACAAAACAAAATTTACTAAAAGGATCCAAGCAAGTGGAAAACATTTGAGGTATAAAGTGGTTTTTTTTTCAATCATTATTTTTATAAGTAAAAAATATCTAATTAATATGCATCTTGCTTACTAAATAGATAATATTAAACATAATTGAAACAATGTAAATTGACAAAATATTACGAATGTTGGTTTTTAGTTCAAATGAGTGTATAAATGTATTACACGTGAAGAAAATAGATAAACTAAAAACCAATAACAAATCTTAAAACTATGAACAAACAAGACAAAAGAACAAGTTTCCAAACCACCAACAATAACAAACAAATAATATAGACATTGCCAAAACTTGTTAAGAAAAAAAAGTGTGACAACCCTTAACTAATGATATAATAAAAATAATATTTTAAGTATCTTGCCACACTAAACAGAGAAATACAATATTTGGAAATAAAATAAAGGGTACATGACACAAACACCCACTTTTAGAAAAAGGATTTATGATGACAAAAATACTTAAACACAACGTTATTAATTAAAAACACATGAAATGTAATTTTTTATTTTACTGGATTAGACAATAATAAACAGACTTTTTAAACAAATAAAACCCCTCACACAAATGTAACAGTTTTTTATTATCACTTCCTTACATTTCACACATTATTAATCAGTGACAATGTCGCAGAAAAATAACTATAACTCTAATGCATTGGTTCTAAAACTTTTTTTTTATCATATTTTGAAAATTGAAAAATGACACCTGGACACGGGAATCGAACCTGGGACCTTCGGCTTAGTACACTTAGTAGCCGAAGGTCCCGGGTTCGATTCCCGGTTCCAGGTGTCATTTTTCAATTATCAGAATATGATATCTATGAGGGACTATCCCCACTAAAATGCATTAACAATAGTTTCGGCTATTGTTTTCATTTTTTTTTTAGATTGTACCCCTTGGTCATGACTAAGTCTATAGTGTACCCCTTCGATGAAATTTACCCAAATGAAAAATGACGGGTAGTTGAAAGTTGGAGAAAATTCCCCACCACATTTGGTTATTTCGTCATTTTGCCAAATTTTCCCCTCGAGAGATTAATATTTTTAATACATCTGACAACATCAAAAGCTTTCGCACAAAGTTAAGAGTCACGGTCTATCCGAATTAATAATGGCTTGGACAAAAATGTTCTAAAATGTTTAAAGAAGTGAGCACAGAAAAAGAACACCAACCTTTAATATTGGAACATTCAAGTCGCTTAGTGAAAATACCAGTCGATATTGTTCCAATTCTGATTTTCCGTAAAACCCCATTCTTTGCTGACCAAACGCGGATCCAAAACAAAAGTGTGCCACGAAAAATGGAGACTTGTAAAGTGTTTAGTGAACTTAAGTTCCCAAGGATGGGAAGCCTGTGTCCTCTTGAGGTGTTTGGTGTGGCCTTTTCGTAAATTTAGTTTGTTACATATCTTCTTTATTTTTAAATTATACAATCTCTAAAGTTGTGCATTTTAATAGATTAATATTTATATTTTTAAAGTACGTTAAAAAATTAATTGCTCTTATAAATCTACGGTTGGCGCATTATTGTATTTTGGCAATATTTACTGTAAGGAACCCTCTGTTAAATTAATATGTCAAGTGTTTTTGTGTTTTATAAAAATAAATATTAGTTTGATTTTCTCTTCATAATAAACCTTTTTTCCTAAAGAAGGCATTTGCAAAAGACCCCAACATTTAAAAAAATCAGCGAATGGATATTAACAAATATTCCATCCAAGTATTAGATCATGACTGTTAATGATTTGAATCAAAAGGGGGGACACATTTTATCATTAAAACTTTGATTCCTTCCAGTTAGAAGTATCGTATCGTATGAACTGCGAGGCTAGTAGTATTGCTCCTGGACTTTCTAGAAATATGGCAATACGGTCCAAAACTCTGAGATATTAACTTGGAGCTATTATGTCGTTTAATATCGAGTGGTTCAACCTAACACAATTATAAGACAAACCTAACAACTAGAGCCCGTACCATTAATTCACCACCAACTGAATGCGAGTTCATAAGTTTATAGCAACTAATAATCAAAATAAAAAAATAAAATAGAATTTAAGAAAATTAATATATAATATCAACGTGTAAAAGCTAGCCTCTATGGTCACCATGTTTTCTAAGATTCAAACCTGAGACTCACAGGTAAAATAAAGAATAGGAACCAGGGAAAAGTAGTCTCAATATGCTTTATAGTATATGGCTAAAAGGGCATGAGAGGGCTATGAACCAAAGGATTTCATACAGCAGAGCATTGCCGCCATATGCCAGAGATCCAAGGTTCAAATCCTTGTACAAGACATTTAAAATTATAAAACCAGCTTGAATCCAACTCATTGACCTGCTTTATGGATTCATGATGATATAAGTGAAATGTAAGAAATGGATCATAGAATGGAGGAAGACCATGTTATTAGTGATATGTTAACAATACTTGAAGGAGAAACGTAGACATTGGATGTAGGAGAGACAAAGAAAGTGGAAACCACGGCGAGTATGTTAGTTGTTAGCTGAGATAGTTGAGGAAGCAAGGCTGGGATGGTATGGTCATATAATGAGGATGTTGGAGTACATGAGATAGTAGAGGAAGCAAGACTGAGATGGTATGGACATGTAATGAGGATGTTGGAGTACATGAGATAGTAGAGGAAGCAAGACTGAGATGGTATGGACATGTAATGAGGATGTTGGAGTACATGAGATAGTAGAGGAAGCAAGACTGAGATGGTATGGACATGTAATGAGGATGTTGGAGTACATGAGATAGTAGAGGAAGCAAGACTGAGATGGTATGGACATGTAATGAGGATGTTGGAGTACATGAGATAGTAGAGGAAGCAAGACTGAGATGGTATGGACATGTAATGAGGATGTTGGAGTACATGAGATAGTAGAGGAAGCAAGACTGAGATGGTATGGACATGTAATGAGGATGTTGGAGTACATGAGATAGTAGAGGAAGCAAGACTGAGATGGTATGGACATGTAATGAGGATGTTGGAGTACATGAGATAGTAGAGGAAGCAAGACTGAGATGGTATGGACATGTAATGAGGATGTTGGAGTACATGAGATAGTAGAGGAAGCAAGACTGAGATGGTATGGACATGTAATGAGGATGTTGGAGTACATGAGATAGTAGAGGAAGCAAGACTGAGATGGTATGGACATGTAATGAGGATGTTGGAGTACATGAGATAGTAGAGGAAGCAAGACTGAGATGGTATGGACATGTAATGAGGATGTTGGAGTACATGAGATAGTAGAGGAAGCAAGACTGAGATGGTATGGACATGTAATGAGGATGTTGGAGTACATGAGATAGTAGAGGAAGCAAGACTGAGATGGTATGGTCATGTAATGAGGATGTTGGAGTACATGAGATAGTAGAGGAAGCAAGACTGAGATGGTATGGACATGTAAAGAGTATGTTGGAGTACATGAGATAGCAGAGGAAGTATGTAGGGAAAATAAGGCAAGGGAGATCAAGAATGAAATGGGATGAACAGAATATAACAAATATCTTGTAAGAGAAGAATGGAAGCAAACAAAGGAGGAAGAGTGGGGGACGGACAAAGGAAGATGAAAGCATTTTACTAATCTGACCGGGCCACAGGCTAGAAACAGTTGTGGTTGCAGATAATCCCAAAAGAGCAGAGAAGGGTACCCTACCTAAAATCCTTTCTATCTGGAAGGATATTTGAGTCATGGATTGATAAACAAACTATTTTTAAAATTCGAATTCTAAATTTTATTTAATACTAGGCTTCTGCTAATTGGTGGCTTTCTTAGCCAACATAATTAATGAAAACCCAAACCAAGCCCTGGACCATTAATGAACTACAAAAAACCAAAAACTGTACACTTTATTCAAACTTTGATTCCCATTAAAACAATAAATGTCCACATATAAGTACTATTTCTTAAGATTAGCTTGTTTTCTATAACACCGATAAATAAAACAGTTTACAAAGACTATTCCGCCCAACTTAGTTGCTCAAAAGTATCGAGTAAAGCATGGTCTAAACAACAAAAGAACATGGGGGCAACTTGAAGGCAAGAGCTCTTGCCACATAAAGTTTAGTTCTAGAGTTCATGCTTCATTTTATAAATACTTAAATCAAGTATTTTTATTAATCAAATGCAATCGTATTCTCATCGTCAACATAGTCAATTCACGACAAACGAAACAGACTTAAATTAAATAGGCTGGCTGTTTAAATGTTGCAGAGACCAAATTCAAAACATAAATTTCTGAAAACTTAACAATCACATTCTAACCTAGAGTCAGATCGCCAAAGGTAGATTCTTATTCGACAGTTTTGAAGAAGTTACTGGATCTTTCATGTGTCCATACGTTAAACTCTTGTGTTCCACGGCTGTAACATTTGACAGCTCTAATATAAATATAAGAAAGACATGTCGTCAATATTGGCGACTTTACATTTACTTATAATATCCTTCAAATGGTTCTCCCTTTGGCGAATCCTGACTATTTACTTTGGAATATGCACTCTCTTTGGTATCTATATAATTAAAAACAATCACAAATTCAACGAAAAGAAAACATTTCACAAGATTTGGTTGTTCTTACACAAGCCCAACGCCAGTTGTGCTTGGGAGTGAACTCTAAACCCACTTGTACCACACCCAATTTTACAAAATATAAAAAAACACCCTCTCAAACACTAGCGAGGTCATCAAAGGGAGGTATGTCGGGGTGAGAACCACAAAAGATCTAACCCACTGCCGAGGTAAAGATGGTCGCTAGTAATTTGTCGATAGAATTATCCCTTTTTTTTTTAGTTGGTAAACCAGCTAGAGATGTTATATCGCAGGGCAATGCCGTGGCTGATATTACCGAGGAGTTGTGTTCATATCAAACTCAAAAACTTTGAAAGGTGATTCATCAGGTGAGATATAAGCGGTTTACTGTTCGATATAACCATGCTACAGATAAAAATATGAATTAATTGTAATTACAGTGAGAGAAATACAGATCACCGAATGAGTGATGTGTGGTTTAGTCAGCTAAGATACAAGTATTAAGCGTTTGTCCCCATATTTGAGAGATTTTCACACGCCGACATTTTACAAGAAAATTTAAATGTGGCTGTTAACCTAACGCAAATTACATTTAGCATATTTTCAATAATGCTGAAATTGCATTCGGTCACTTTCGAACCACTCCAAGAAAGCAGAACGGATGGGCGTGGTCGCTTAGTGCGCGTGGAAATTAAAAACTTTAGGAGGGCGGGAATATACTACCGGCCAGATACATTCAGTTTATATTTTCACATTTGCTCGCTCTTCACCCTCCTAATCCTGTTTATGACAAGTAGAGAACATTAATTAAATTCCAAGGTCGTTATTATTATTATTATTATTATTATTATTATTATTAGCACCGCGTCTTACTACCCGTTCGGGTTGTACGCACTTACGCTAATGTGTAATGGTAGGGTGATTGTGAGATGAAATGAAGGACCTACAGTTTAACGTGGGATCCGAACCACGGTGGAGGCCTGGCATTCCCCACATTCACAAGATGTCTTGTCAGAGGTGAAGGAAGGGTTTGGCAATCGGAACCGAGGATTAAACCCCAGCCGCCAGCACAGAAGTCTTGACACCTTACCCCTAGACCACCAGGTCACCTCCAAGGTCGTTGTTTAAGTGCCAAGCACGTTTAGTGCACCAATGTTTTACCACCGAGCCCTTCAGGATTCTTTTTGAGCTAAGTGGTCATTCTTCACTCCTAGTTTAAGGCAGGGTCTGTGATGGACGTGTGAAAATCATCGGCCACTAAGAGCCATCATTGATACCACATCCACCGGTGACTCTGGGGTCAGTTTTATGATACCAATAGTACGATGATAGCTCAGTCACTGTTTGACAATGATTTCCACATGTCCATCACAGACTCTGCCTTACATAACTATGAGTAATGAATGACCCTGACAATGTGACGAATTCTAGATATCTCAGTGGTAGAGAGAGCATTGACGCGCTAAACCAAGAGACGTCAGGTGTTATTTTTCAATTTATCCAAATATGATACTTGAGGAGCCAGTGCAAGACAGGACGGAATTTTTTTTTGTCCGTTAATTTGAGGTATTTAACGTTTAATTTCCGAACCAACTGATTATATCAGCATTTGAGAATGTCTATGAGCGAGCACAAAAGGACCTACCAATCTTCACATACCTTCCAGGTTTCTTTTACAAACCACAATCGACTGGGACCGACGGCTTCACTTCCTTTCTGAAGGAAGTTGTGCAACAAGTATCAAGAAAACTACTTTGACCTTGGTTAGGTTTGAGCCCAGGATCATAGAGTCCTGAGGCGAGCACTTAGCCCTGAGACCACCACCAAGGTCGATTACCGTGATAAAAAAAAAAGAAAGAAGATTGTTATCACGAATATTATTCCACACACACTTAAGCTCGAACAACTATAACATACGTTGTTTTAGCTGTCAGTTTAATTGTTGTTGGGGGAAACAAAAGTTTACAACTGCACATATCAATGAAAGAGACAACAAAAAAAGCAACCTTATCAAATTATTAAATAATGATAGCGACATGCAGGCCATATGCCTCTTGCCTGTCGAATTGGACACTAAACTTTATGATAATAAAAAGACACCCCCACCAATCACTCACACTAAGACAAAATAAATGTTACCCAAGCCACTGACTTAAACAAGAGAACCGATGAAAATATTTCAATACAACAATCAGCTTCAATTGCTCCGATAACTTAAGTTATTACAGAAAACAAATATATTTACATTAGAGCAGTGATTCTCAACGATTTTTTAATCAACAGAGCAACTAAAATATTTGTTTCGAATGAATGACGGCAAAATACAGGGATTGTTTTGACCCATGAACAAAACAAAGTAGACTCTAACGTGAATTAATTTAAAATAAAATGTATTCACAGCATTTTTAACAAACAATTATAACTATGGCTAAGAATCTCTTTGCGGAGTGGCGGCAGAGAACCCACTGAGTGGTGCCGGCCGATCCACGGACCAACGGTTGGGAACCAATGTCTTGTCTTATGGCCCGGCTACAATCAGTAGCACCTGTTTGTCATAATTTGCACTCATAGGGCTTCGAAAGAGACACTCTACATGGAAATATCAGAAGATGCTGCTCTAATCCTATAAGGACTAAGAAGAAAACATATTAAAGATTGACAATGAATGTAAGAGAGACAAGGAAGGTCAAGGTCATTGAGAGGAAGCGACACTGAGATGGTACGAGCATGTAATGAGGATGGTAAAGGAGAAGATACCAAGGAGAATGATGGAGATGCAATATGTAGGGCAAAGACTGCGAGGGGAAGCCAAGAAAGAGATCGAAGGAGCAGGTAACAAGTGTACGAGTGAAAGGAGAAGAAAAGAAGCAGCAAATAAAGAGGAAGAATGGTAGAAAAACAAAGGGAACGGAAGCAATTTACAAAACGGGCTCGTCCAAATCCTGGAAAGAGTTTCCGATGATGATGATGATGACATAATTTTAACGTTTGTTTCTGATTAAATGAACAAACATAATTATATGTACATAAGGATGGATGATGGTCCAAGAAATGGTTGCTCAAACAAGAGCTATCGGAGACAGATGCTATTACGGGTGTGACTGACTGTACACGAGCTGTTAGTTCAACAAACGTTTAAATTATCAAGGGTGCCACCTACTGGAACGCTGAAATACATTATAGATCTTCAGCCACCAGGCAATATTAACTAGTGGTTTGTTACTATAAAACTTTGGTTACCCTTGGATGAAAGAGAAAAGGAAGGACCTTGATTAATATTCTACAATTGTTTACAAAAAATATCACAGTTGTGAGATTTACGCTAAAGGGAAAAGGGATTTAAATCTCTCCCGCTTTAACAAACGTTGTAATTTGTTGTTATGATCACAATAGAAAGTTTATAGGGTGTTTTTTTTTAATGATTTATTGACTTGCCATCCCCATAAAATATATCACAGTGGAAGGGTTTTTCCATTCAAGTAAGTGGCATGCTTAAACAATTATTATTTTGAAATCGGCAGTCAACACACAAACAAAAGAATCAAAACTAAACTACCTTCACAATAAAACGGGAAATTACATAACACAAGACCTACCCCAGTTTTTGTTCGACATATGTGACAAAGAAAAGATCGAATGACCTTGGAAAACATGTTTTGAATTGTTAAATGATATTTTGTAGAGTTCTTACGACAAGTCTGGAGGCGTTTGTATATTTATTTCACATACAGCCATTTTTTACATTCTTTTTTACAAATGAAGGATACACAGGGAGAGTTCATTTTTTATCTCTAATTAAATTAGTGCTGCCATCTGTTAGACAATCATGGGACCTTTCAAATGAACTTCAGATTTTGGTTAAAGGAGGTCTCCTTAATAAAAAAAACAGTATTTGCCTTATTTGGTTTGAGATTAAAGTTGCCCTGGAAAATGTCTGTAATGTGGCTTTCCCCCCATCCCCCCCTGCACCCTTCAAATGTTCTAGTAGGAAATTAACTCTGCTAATATGTGCATGTTATGACCAAACAAAATGGTGAATAGTTTTAAGATAAATAGTTTTATTTGTTTTTATATAATATGTAGTTGAAAAATGACTCAACAAACCCTGGATTGTTAGCTCAGTGCAACAATGCACACCAAACCAAATATCCCATGTTAGTTTACTTTGTACAGAATATTTAAAAAAATGATATTTAATTTAATTCCGTTACTAATGAAATTCTCCCTCAATTTTGTGTTTGTGAGTAAAACATTGACTGGACTATGGCTAATGGTTGATCATTGTTTCTTGGATTCTGCGTTTCCCTGTTCAAACTTGTATCTTGATTCTTGAAGATAGATAGATTTGTTGTTTTTGTACAGTCTGTTTTATACTATTTTTTGCTGAATAAGGGTCCTGAAATCCCCTGAAAATTCTTGAAATGTCTTTTGTTGTGTTTTACATGTTAACTTTTGAGGTCTACATTTTTTTTAGTAAAGTGTATAGGTTTTGCCCATTATGCTCCTCTCAATTTTTATTAAAATATTTACCAAAAAGACAGAGTTTGATTTCTATAAAAAACATTTAAGTTCATGTGTACAGAGTTATGTATTAACGTGTGGGTATAACAAGATGGTGGATTTTAATCAGATAAAAAGAAAGTTCATGCCAAGATAACCGACAAGAACATTATTCGAGACCTTGTGAGGGTAGTTGTGCGAGGTTGAACCCTGAGGTTACCGGTTCAAACCTTATCCAAGCTACAGTGTTTAACCTCAAGAAAATGTCAAGCGATCTAATCCTTTCTGATGAAGTAAGGAATGGATTACAAATTAAAATTGGTGAGAAGTTATTTATATGTAAATTTTTGTGAACCTTGATTGACATGTTCGCCAGAAATAGAGAGCGGGAACTGTTTTGAGCGTCGCAGCAACTCACACGCGAGAAGAAGTGTATGTTGAGTCATATTAGCACAAACTAGAAACAGCTGATTACAGACATGATTTATTTTTTAGTGAATAAACAGATCCAAGATTAATATCACAATAGATCTTTTAAAATTATTGTTTTGCGTCGTAAAATAAATCATAACAAGAACGACATACAGGTGTTCCATTTAATGAGTTATTTCAAATCAGTTCACAGCAGAATACACAGCTGTTTGCTAGTATTGTGTTTTGTAGGCTATTTGCACTGCTTGAGTCTGTTAGTTTATGTGAATACACAATGATTGAGTCTGTTAGTTTATGTGAATACACAATGATCGAGTCGGTTGGTTTATGTGCATACACAATGATTGAGTCTGTTAGTTTATGTGCATACACAATGATTGAATCGGTTGGTTTATGTGCATACACAATGATTGAATCGGTTGGTTTATGTGCATACACAATGATCGAGACGGTTAGTTTATGTGCATACACAATGATTGAGTAAGCTGGTATTGAAATTTAATTGGTTATATCATGCCAATTTTTTGGAGAAGCGAGGACAATGCTGAGATTGTTTCTACTAGTGCAACGGCACATGCGCAGTTCTCGCCGATTTGTTTGGAGCTCGTCACATGACCACATTTTAGTCCCGCCCGTTTTCCGGTGAACATGTGAATTCCCAGGAACTTATCAACCCTTTCTCTTAAAAGCTATTGAATCCAACCTTTGGCGATATTTTACTCTTCATCTACAATAATAAAAGAAATGTTTTAACATGTAAATGTTTCGAACCACACAAAATTTTCAGAAAATTAATTTACCCATAAACATTACCAAAGGCACACAGAATTATTAACGATTAAAAATGATAGCTAAATATATATACAAATATTATTTTAACTAATACAGTCACACACATTATAACAACTTGATGTAAGAATCAATATATTAGGCAACATTTCAAGTTAGGCAACATTTAAAAAAAAAAAAAAATAACACTTAATCAGTTGGAATTAAATCAATAATAAACTTTAAACCGTACATAAAAAGTTGAAATTGGAGAACAGTGAACCAGTCTCCTAAGGTTAAAACTTCCAAACATGACCCACTTCAAGTTGTCCAAGGTCGACTCGAGCACACATTCATATGCGCGCGCGCACACCTCTGCTAGGAAAAAAACACGACATCAGTCTCTTAAATCGCAACAGCCGTTCAGTCTCTTGCAGTTTCGAGGATGTCCGATGACGGCTCATGACACCCGTCATGGCAAGGCTCTGGTCCTCATTTGGGGAGCTCGCTTGACATTGGAGGGATGACCAAGTCGTCCATATTGGGGTACACAAATTTTTTCTGCGGGAGGGTAAAATAAGCGTTGAACTTTTGTAATACATTGCTATTGTTGGTTATCATTTTACTGTTATAGTTAGGTGTGCACTGGTGTGATATATGTTTTGCCCTTGGATGGAAGAATTTGATCCTCGACTGGATGCATGTGAGTGTTGTTTTAAAAATAAACCACGTTGTTTCCTACACACTCGAGATAAATGTTAATAACCGTCTTTAAAGGCTCCCTTGTTAGTCTTGTCCTTTTAAATAAGGTAGTTCTTTTTTTTTTTTTTTTAGCACCGC
>CABEEJ010005953.1:29544-44627 GCA_901482245.1 Timema douglasi | reverse complement strand
GATAAATCTTTGCCGGGACCGAGGATTGAACCCCGGCCGCCAGCACAGAAGTCTGACACCTTACCCCTAGACCGCCAGGTCACTCTAATTTCTACCTTGCTCATCCCTACTCTATAAGTGTAAGTGTGCGGATAGCCCTAAGCTTAAGGAAAGCGTGGTGCAGATAAACTAAAAGTGTTAACGTCCTCCCCATCCTGTTCACCCCCGAAACGTTCAACTCCAGACGGGTAGTAGGACACGGTGGCTCAAAAAGATTTGGTGGATTGGAAGTTATTTATTTTTAGAACCGCGCCTTACACACCGTTCGGGCTATAAACCTATGTACTAACTACAATTATGTGTTAAAGATGAGAAAGGATGAATTTTTAGAAAGAGTAGCCATATCTGCGTGGAGGGAGAGTGGAAAACCATTTTAGAAAACACCCGACCGGGATCAAACTCCAATCTCCCCGTCATCGGCAGTCTAGTCTATTGCGAGAATGACGCCTTAGATCATGCGGCCACCGAAGTGGGTTGATAGATCGTTAGACCTAACACATATTCAGTAGTTCCTCATTGGCTGTTATTAGAATATATCCTCACTGCCCGTCTGGGTGATACGCATGCATTAACAATACGCTAATATTATGAGAATGAGTAGGGTAGAATTTTAGGGGAAATGTACCTGCATTTCCGTGGAGGAAGATTGTTATACCATCTATTAAAAATCAACCTCAGTACATCTGACTGTTATTCGAACCCCGGACTCCCTGATCACCAGCAACCCAGTCCAACACGAGAGTGGTGCGCTAGAACACGCGGGTAATTTTGGAATTAAAACGTTTCTTGGCTCATCGCCCAGCCCCGCAGCAAGAAGACCGAGGTGTTTTGAGTGGCCATTGTTGTCGAATGACTCCACGTGGCGCAACCTCGATATCGGCATCCTATGAGAGAGAGAGAGAGAGAGAGATACCTTGCGGGGATAAGTTAATGGTACGAGGGGATAGGATAATGTTCCATACAACACAAGTTTTAAACTTGTTCCAAACAGACTGTGAGTGATGTAAGCCAGGTGTCGGAAACTGGTCGATCAACCGGTCGATATCGTGGAAAATTTCAAGTCGATCTTTGTGCCTTTTAAACTTTCAAATATATCAAGTAGAACCTCTACTTTAAAGGAATATTTTAGTGGAACAAAATAATCTTGATGAGCTATAATCGGTTATGTTATAAGAAAACCAGTAGTTTAAGTTTATAGATTTCCATATTTTTGTAATGCCCTCAATACATTTTTTTTTTTACATCTAGGAACAATTTTCGCTAGAATGAGGGTTCACTTTCATGGTATTGATCAGGATGTAATTCCTCTTCAGCGTTCCTTGCAATCTTTGCCACTTTTGGTCCTGCCACCGTCCATTTTAAAAGTCCATCTGGATTTTGAGTTATTCATATTGTCCCTCCATATCTGGACCATAGAGGAGAAAGGCTTTCCAGTTATGTTTGCTATAAATATACCATCCATAAACTATTTGTAGATATCAGGGTCGAGGCAAGAATTTAATCTAATTTTATAAAAAATAATGCTTTTTATAGTTTTGTCATAAATAATACGTCGTATTTAATTAAATTATTTAAACGCATGCCCAGAAAATATGTATTCATAACTGTAAGCTCCAACCGTATTTTTCCACACAATTAATTTTCGAAGAAGAATTTTCTTTAATTCTTGATTATCTCTGTTTTTATTAAGTTAAAATAAAAACTGTAATTAGACCAAATGTGTAAACAAGTGCTTCCTACAATATTTATTTGAAACATTATTTTCTAAATCGCTTATTTTAAAGTTATGGTTGAAAAACAATGTTTTTCTGACATATTTAGCCACCATTTTGAACTAAGATGGCAGATAGTTGGGCCCTAGCTCAAATATTGTTCTCTTATATACGGTACCTAGTACCTATGTGCCAGATATCATGCTTTTATCCAAAAGTGCACGATTGGAAGAAAAGTGATATTTTATCCGCCCCCCTATAACATTTTTTGTCAGCTTCCCCTAATTTCAAATACATGTCAAAAGTATTGTTACAATTGTGTGGGAAAGTCAATAGTTTGATGGTGTTTGTAGTATTAGTCATGAATAATACTTTAAAATAATGAGATGGCTGCGATACCTTTTATAACAGGTTAAAAAAAATTACAACATAACTCTTGAAGTATTTAAAAAGTAAGACAAGAAAAACTTATCTTGCTAGAAAAAAAAAATCTTTTACATAGGTGGGGCCTATATTATGTTAAGTAAATTATAATTACAATTCAAATGTATATTTTAAAACAAAAATTATGGGCTAAAAGCACCTCCCTTTTGTGTGTGATGGAGTTTTGAAGTTTGAGATTGTGTTGCTCAAGCTACGCACCGGCCGGTCTTGAAGAGGACATCGTTCTTAGACAGTTGTGACGTTTAAAACTGCGCTTATGTCCATCCACAAGGCCGAAGCCAGTAATTTCAGGGGGTTTGGTGGGCACATCCCCCTATTGTCAGAGGATAGAAAAAATTCTAGAAGCTATCTGAAATGTTTTTTATGGCAATATAACACCCTAATTGTCTGAGGCCAGGATAAATCTATTTAAACACCTCTAGACGCTCTATAAAGTGTTTTTTTACGGTTACGCATCCACCTAATATGTACTTGTACATTAATTTTGATATTTTTTGAACCATCAAATTAATAAAGCCATATATATTTTGTTCATAAAGTATTATTTTTTGGAGGGGAAGAGGGGGGGGGGTTTGAACCCCCAGACTAAGGACTTGTCAATTCATCTGATTCACATAAAAATACTCAATTGTGTGAGCCCGCAAAGAAGCTGTCCTGACCGTGGAGTCACCACTGTTAGCGATGATAGAGCCAACATCTGAGCAATGAGGATGTCATACAGTCAGCTAAACGAGCCCTCAAGTCATTAATCCCAGTTTTCTAAACTGTAGCTGCTACTTCTTTATTCAAGTAGCTCTTCATTTGTCCTTGCGATTATGAGTTTGAGCCCATCCCTGACCCACTTCTTCACAGATAAATTTTAGAGGCGTCGGGAATCGATCCCAAGACCTAAGGATCTGTATCTAGGAACTGAGACCACTAAACCACAGAGGTGGTCTGCATGCACACACAAATTGATAATATTGGCTACACATACAGTAGCCCCATGGCTTCTTTGGTGCTGACTGACAGCTCACAGCTGACTTCTGACAGTCAACATTTAGGTATATACNACTTCTGACAGTCAACATTTAGGTATATACCTAAATTTTGTACTGTCAGAAGTGACAGCTGCTAAAAACATGCTTTTGCAGATCATATGGTTCGGCGTAGGGATACATGATTTGGTCTGGTAACTTTTCAAAGCTGTCAGTCAGCACCAAAGAAGCCATGGAACTACTGTACAAAGTTTGGCCAATTTTACATTCATATGGAAACAAATAGACCCCCTCATTGGCATAATTCAATAGGTAGGAATGTGCTTGAAATTGCCGAAACAACGTGAAATATTTATATATATATATATATATATATGCAGCAACAATTCACTATACTAAAATATACTTTCTGGTGAAGAAACCAGCGACTTACAGTGGTGGTCGATCGACCTAACGCATTATACTCTCATTGCACTTTTGTCACCGTTAGTAGTCAGGCCGGTGTTCGAATCCTGGCTGAATTCCCTGGCTTCGCTTTGGTGGCCACATGGTCTAAGGCACTACTCTCACAATAGACCGGTAGATGATAATGGGAAGATCAGGGTTATATCCTGGTCGGGTGCACTGAGGGTAGTTTTCCCTAAATGGTTTTCCACTCTCCCTCCACGAAAATGTGGGTGCACTTCCTTTAAATTCAACTTTATTTTTCCCTATTCCATTAAAGCAATGGTTCTTCATCCTTTCATTACTCACGGCCCCTTAAATATCCTAAAATATTTTCGTGGCCCCCTAGTTTTTACTAACAGATTACTCATTAAGATTTATTCTAAAATAGTGGCTTTATTTACTGATTATAATAACAAACAAACAAAAAACAGAAATTAACTTAACTAAATTTATTTAATGGGACCTCTACTGTTGAACACTTTCTACTAATTTGTATATTCTTGCTATTCGCATGCAGGAGTCAATTCGGAGTCGATTTCGCTGCTTTGTTTTAATATTTACCAATGTGAAAAATCCCTTTTCAAATAAATAAGTAGAAACAAAGGTCAACAAATCTTGATTGGCGATGGTAAACAGATGGTAATTATTTGTATTATCCGTGATTTATAATATCCGCGCTTCCCCTCCCCTCCACTACCCTGGAAAACCAATAGTCTACTGTACTTACATGCTTACGATCGTAAAACTCGTTCTTTCAAAAAGAAAAATTTAAGAAAAATTGACCTTAGTAATAAGCAAATAACATTTTAAATTATTTTTTACAAGGCCCTTCAAAAAGACTTACGCGGCCCCCTGGTTAATAACCGCTGCATTAAAATAATAATTAGTACACATGCGTATAACACGAAAGGGTAGTGTATACCGTTGCTAAAAAAACCACTTAAGTCACTGCATTGATGATAAGCTTTATTTGCAGAAGAGATTTCAGTCATTTATTAAAACCCTTTCTGGATGGAATCGTGGGAACTACTTGTTTCCGACTGAACCTCTCTCAAACAAATGACTATTCAATTGTTTACATATGTATCTCTACAATAGAAAATCATAAGATAGTCCAGCTGTGTTCTAGGCATTTTTAAGCTTTAGAATTGTCATTTTCGTGATAAAATTGTTTATGAGAGTATGTTTTCCCTCTAGTAGACGGCGCAGCTTAGCGTTCTGAGTGGATCAAATGAGAGTCTAACCACGTCACGCAGGAACTGATGCATGTTGGTTAAAGAAGAAGAGAGGGAGAGAGAGAGAGACTATAAGAGTAGGCCTATATTCCACCGCTAGTCATGTGAAATAACAAAAATAGTGCAAAGCAAGTAGCAGGTTGTAGAAAGCACAGCTTCATTCATGTTCGGTCCATCCTGTTTGGATGAGAAATATGGCGACAAGGCCATAATTCACACTTCAGCACGTCGGAGGGGGGCTTGTAGACCAACAAAATGAGGAAATATTGTTGTAGCGGGGTTGTGTTGGTCCGTTAGGGGAAGATTTACGCCACCCAACTGGGTGGAGAGTGTAGGTTGACCACCGCGTTGTTGTGTTGAATGTTGAAGAGTACAGACGATCATGAAGACTGTAGCTAGAGGATTCTTGACACGACGGAACTAAGCTGGAGTTAGGTACAGTAGCCCCATGGCTTCTTTGGTGCTGACTGACAGCTTTAAAAAGTTACCAGGCAAAACTGCGTATCACTACGCCGAAACAGATGATCTGCAAAAACATGTGTTTAGCAGCTGTCACTTTTGAAAGTAATAATTTAGGTATACACCTAAATTTTGACTGTCAGAAGTCAGTTGTGAGCTGTCAGTCAGCACCAAAGAAGTCATGGGGCTAGTGTATATGGTTGTGATACTATTCAAAAAGGTTTCAGGTAGCTTTTATTTTTTTAGCGCCGTGTCTTACTACCTTTCCGGGTTAAACTCACATATACTAACAACGCTTAGGAGTTCAGGATGAGAAAGGTTGAATTTAAAGGACCTGTACCTACCAAAACTTGCGGGAGAAGAAAACCATTTATAGAACCATCCACAGTGCACTCGACAAGGATTCGAACCCCAATCTCCCTGTCGTCGGTAGTCCAATCAATTGCGAGAGGTCGGTGACCTGGCGGTCTAGGGGTAAGGTGTCAGATTTCTGTGCTGGCGGGCGGGGTTCAATCCTCGGTCCCGGCACAGATTTATCTGATTACAAAACCCTTCCTTCACCTCTGACAAGACATCTTGTGAATGTGGGGAATTCCAGGCCTCCGCCGAGGTTCGGATTCCACGTTAAACTGTAGGTCCTTCATTTCATCTCACAATCACCCTACCATTACACATTAGCGTAAGTGTGTATAACCCGAACGGGTAGTAAGACGCGGTGCTAATAATAATAATTGCGAGAGTTACGGCTTAAACCATGCGGCCATCGAAGCAGGTCACAATACAATTTGTTATATTAATCACGGCTATACGATAAATAAATAAAAAGTGCAGGTTATATTTCATAGACTTTTTCATGTTTATATCTTTTTTGTTCGTTGCTGTAGAGTAACTAATTTATTTAATAGTATGCGCTCAAATTACTTGAGTATTTTTTTATCAACTATGAATTCTCTAAATACTAGATTGTGATGTAATGGTCAGATCATCTATAAATAAAATATATATTCATATATTATACATATAGCTAAGTGTTCTCACTCATCTACGCACATACAAACCTGCTTAGCTTATGAACTTGAAATTTTAAAGATGTTTTCCTCTAATGACGTAAGCACATACTAAGAATGGATTTTTGGTAATTCAACGTCTCAAGGCCCTTTCGAGTCCAACAGAAAACGTAGTTGGCGCTAGCTAACGGAAACATTTTGCGGAAAAATCACACGTTTGGAAATGCCAGCTTTCTCGAAAACAAGTGAAATTTTTATAGTAATATTTTCAACAACTCTTCTAAGATAATGAAGCAATGTTTATTAGCTGTTGCATTTTCTTATTTTTGTTTTGCAGCCGGCAATTTTCTATTGAAAAATGTCAAAATTATTGATATTCGATCACTGTTAAAATTATAGAGGTGGTGTGCGTATATAAAAAGTATAAACATGCTTCTATTTTTTAGCCAACCATTCGCAAAAATAAAATTGCAAAACCATAAAAAAAATTCTTGAAAATAACCGTTTATTTCCATGGCTCTGCATTTCCACGCCAAATGAAAAGGGCCAATCGCCTTTAAGGGATGAAATAGGCAGTTTTAAAAAATATGATTTTCTCGAAATCGCTTGTGTTAGAAACACGATATTTGACATGAGTATTCTTTGTCAACATCTAAGAGATAAGTGTTTGACGAATTTGCGATATTCACGCCCTAAGGGGTGTAAACGAGGGTAGTAGAATAACTTTCTTGAAGGGTAAGTCTATCTCTGAAGCACCTTAAACTAGAATTATGAAACTCAGGGAAATATACTATTTTTAAATAATAGATATATTTTCTACAGTTTAAAAAAAAAACAGGAAAGGGGTGGGCTTGAACCTATATGCTAGAGACATGACTCTTTGATAACAAAACGTACACAACCGAGAAGTATATTTGCTTACTAATCCTTTTAGAAGCAGTTTGTTTGTTGTCATGGAAATGTTATGATCGGTTATTAAAATTGTCTAGGCCTGCTATTTGCTCCTTTGCAACTTTTCTGTGCTTACTTCTCACTCGAGATGACTTTTGAATTTGGCTTACTTGATTTGATTTTAGAGCCCTTGGCAATGATGTTGGTGTTTTGTCAACTGTCCAATCCTCTAAGTATTTGGGAAAAGTGCAAAGACAACCTCTCGGATCGAGAGGGAGTCAGAGGTGATGCTGAATGAAGCAGGGTTGTTCCTGGGAAGTCTTGCAGTATGGTCTTCCTCAGCCAACACTGTCTGGAGGAATCTTAAGGAATAGGGACTTTCTGAGAGAGGGCAATTTCGACATGAATGCCTTGTATGAGGCGGTGAAGAAGAACGAAGGTTACCTGACCCTTCATCATCTCGCTGCCTTTCGACAGGTCCTTGGAGGCATTGAATTAGGCAGCAGAAAGTATTTTTCTTGGATGCCCCATGTGGTACAGGGAAGACCTTCCTTGTCAACCCGCTCTTGGTGAAGGTGAGGTGTGGACGTGGTATTGCCTTGTCTATCGCGTTCTCAGGCATCGCTGCTTCGTTGTTGTAGAGGGGCAAGAAACCCGATGTTTCCTTTAAGCTTTCTATTAACCTCAATACTGTAGCTACCCTCCTTATGCAATATCCCCAAAGCGCCATGGCCCAAATTTCACTGTAAAAGGTGCAGTTACACAGATTGAGATTCGGCAAGCCTATTTTGACAAACTACGAGCCATTGGCCATTTGACACAGGCGGCGGTAGAAAATATTTTCATCAACTGCGTGTCCGCATCATTTTAAAAAACTTGTTTACCGTTATGTTCAAGCATATGGTTTAGATTCGTCAGTCACCATCTTGAAGCAGTGTTCATTAGAAGTTTTTGTGAAAGTGGTGTGAATATTTGTTTTAAATGGAAAAAAAACTATAAATAAACTTTGTTTCCGACCTCAAATAAATATATAAATAATATTGGCCTAAATTACTGTGGTTAGCTATCACATTAATATATTACCATCTGTTTTCATTACAGTCATCCAAAGTGATAGATGTCAGCTGTTGGCGTAGTGATATAGTAGGGATCACTTCTAGTAACTTTTCGAGCTGTCATCCAGGTAAACTTAGCTCGTGAATGAATGATATATGAATTAGCGTGGAAAACCATTTCCAGTACCCACAACCACAATTCGAACCTCGATCTTCCTGTCATCAGCAGTCTAGTAAACTGCAAAAACGCCTTAGACAATGTGGCCACCAAGACACGTGAATGGAGTATTGTAGATTGAAAATCTTTTAAATTGATTTGTTTTATTTTTTTCCAAATCAGATTCACTCAAATATCAAGCTGGATATTTTTTTAGCCAGATCCAATAAAGAACTAATATCATAAAAAACTGTGCCTAAGTCCTGGTCCGTTTAAATGAAATGTAGATATTGACCACATGATGATAATATTGTTTATTATATCTTTATCATGAATGGAGGTTAGTTTTTCACAAAGTTAAATTATTTTAGAATTTTAAACAAAAATTTGAATTTCGAATCACATACCAGAAAGTCATAATCTGGGATATATATTTTGATTTAAAATTTTGAATTTAACTTAAAAGCTTAGTGAACTTTAAAACCTAGATTTTTCTAGTAAGTGTGTAAATCTCGCTTTTATATTCTAATTTAAATATTAGGTAAAAATTAAAAAGTTTATATTTAATTATAACTAAAGGAATGTATATAGAGATATAAAAAACATTTATTATTTTTTTCGGATTAAAAAAGTAGATTACATTTTATCTTTCAGAAACAAATATACAAAAACGTTAAAACAATTTTTCAGGATAAAATATTACTACTTAAATTTAACTTTATTACTACTTTTATTTTATTTTATTCCCCATTGCAGCTAAACACTCAAATGGCTTTTAAACATTTTAATTACACTATTCAGGTGGAAATTAGAATAAATGTATTTGAATTTTCATTTAGGGAGGGAACATGGGTCATAGTAAAGACCATCTTTAGTACACCTGGTGGGGATTCTAACCACAAACTTCACATCCATCATCTGTGAACCAGACTAGTTTAGCCTGACATATATATGCATGTCCACCAATATGTGTTATTTTAATTCGATAGTCATATATGTATTAATAAAATTTACCTAATAACTAATATTTACAATGGAGTAAGAGTGACTAGAAAATACAATCACCAAGCCACTCAATCAAACCGATTCTCAGCTTATCAGATAATATGTACAGAGGGGTGTTATGTGTTAACAGGCACCTGATATGAGTTAAGATTATTAATTATTAGCAACTGGGACTTCATGATTATACAATCATTGGATCAATATATGCAAATAGCTTTTCCTTGAAGGTCAACCATTCCAACACTTAGCATGGTCCGAGCAGACTAGTCTGGGTGTTTCTATCTCAATAAGAGGCCCTCCGTGTTGAAATGACAAGCTAGTAAATTTACCTGGGGGGATGCTGGAGTATAAACTCAAACATATTCATTTTAACAACTAGATTTCACTGAACTCAACACCAAACATTATTACAGCAAGGATATCTCACAGGTTATGGTGGGTAGGATGGGCAGAGCAAATGAAAGAAAGTACAATCGTGTTGGATAAGATGCAACGAGGTGGACTGGGTTGTGCTAGCTACATTTACCTGCTTTTATAAGATCAGCGAGGAACTTTCGAGTTCTTAATGCCCCAGAATAATGCCACGGGCATTTTATTCAGGTTCAGAATGTAATGATCACAGAAATTAGAGTGTGCGATCTCCTCCTTTTCAACAAGCCAAATAGACTATAAGATATTCATGAAGTTATAATATAAGAATATAATATTTAGCACCACATCTTACTACCCGTTCGGGTTATACGCTTTAAGTACTAATTACTCTAGTGGATTAGGAATTAGGAAGGTTGAATTAAAGGAAGTGAACCCACATTTGCGTGGAGGGAGAGTGGAAAACCATTTTAGGAAAAACCACCCCCAGTTCACCCGACCGAGATTCGAACCTCGATCTCCTCGTTTTCAAGCAGGCGAGCTCAACATGACTAGCGCGCTAGCCAACTACGCCACCGAGGCGGGTTTCATCAAAGTTGAATTAAAGTTTGAGTAATTGAAAAAATGATTAAATTTGAAAAAAAAATTGTACTCTCCATCATAGTAAAATGCTTAACCAAAGTGGATTTTAAAAGAAATAATAATTATCAAATAATTATTTGATTCTTAAATCTCAATAATATTTATTAAGTGATCAGAATACCTGAAACGGTTTTAAACAAACAAAAATTAATATATAATACTTAAGATAACTAGAAAATCTTATTAGTGTCGAGATTTTATGCTGAGAATAGTAGTTAGTTATTTTAAATGGAACCCACAAAATATCCAGCTTGAATATAGTATGAAATAAATTATAATCCTTGCTTGGATGTAGATTTTGTTTTTTAGCACCGCGTCTTACTAGCCCTTTGGGTTATTCTAATTATATTAATGTGTTAAGTATTATGAAGGTTTAATTTAAATGAACGGCACCTGAATTTGTGCGGAGGGAGAGTGGAAAACCATTTAGGAAAAAAACTTTCAGCGCATCCAAACTGGATCGAACCCCTATCTCCTCCGATTCAGCAGTCTAGTCCAACATGATAGAAGAGCGTTAAACTTTAAGTGCTAGCTAGACTTTAAGTGAGTTAAATATTTACAAGATTATTAATGCGAATAACGTTTCAGAAGTGAACATGCATTGTAATCGTGGATTCCAGGTCTATGAGGTGAATGAGTCGACCGTTGAATACAGTAAAATCTCGAACCCTCGAGTCTCAAATACTTCTCAAGATTCGGTGGATTTGATTATTTTAGACACGCTTTTGTGGCTAAATGCTCAAACGGTGATAATGTAATAAATAGATTGGGTTGTCAATATTGGCCAGATAAGGGTTTGAATCTTGGTTGGGTGTACAAGGGTGTTTTTTTCCAAATGGTGTCTCACTATTTCTTTAGCACATACGTGAATACACTTTCTCTAAATTCAACCTTGCTCATTAAACATTAGCCTTATTAGTACACATTCATATAACTCTAAGAAACTAATAGATATTTACACCTATATTAGATTTTGACACATTAATTTGTGGCACCATAAAAGAGCAACAACGGGTGTTTATTTAAATTTGAAATATTTTTACTGACAAAGTATAATTGTTAAATATGTAGATTTACTTTTGAATATATTTCAAAGCTGACGAATATTTGAAGCAAAGTTGAAGCTTTCGAAGCTTCACACACCCATATAAGTAGGGACATGTAAATAACACTAATTTAACCTTTTTTTCTTCTAAACAAACACAATTTCTTTGTAATTTGGCAAATACCACATCATGCAATATAATTTTCAATGTGGTAACACTGGTGATAGCACTATACCTGGGCTGCTATTTATATACATAGTATCCGTTTTTATTTATTTTATAGGTATAAAATGAATCACAGGAAAAATGAGTGTTTTCTGGTTATTTAAACCTTTTTTTTAATCCGAGGTTAGCATTAAAAATCACGATTTCTACTTTTACACACCATAAACCTATATTTTGATAGATCGATTCTTTGCTTACAGCCTTTAAAAGATTTCACACTAGGTCCAAGCAAGAACCTGTTTGGCAAAATTATATCTTCTTAATGTGACCTGGCGGTCTAGGGGTAAGGTGTCAGACTTCTGTGCTGGCGACCGGGGTTCAATCCCCGGTCCCGGCACAGATTTATCTGATTACCAAACCCTTCCTTCACCTCTGACAAGACATCTTGTGAATGTGGGGAATGCCAGGCCTCCACCGTGGTTCGGTTTCCACGTTAAACTGTAGGTCCTCCATTTCATCTCACAATCACCCTACCATTTCACATTAGCGAAGTGCGTATAGCCCGAACGGGTAGTAAGACGCGGTGCTAATAATAATAATAATAATATATATCTTCTTAATTTTTATTCCCTTCTCCTCATTTGATTGTAGTTTAGTCTTCTGTGACAACATTCTTCAATGTTATTATTGGGTCGAAACCTAAGTTGATTATTGATTATTTCTATATTGCTATTTGTAACACTCTAAGGTAATTATATTGAGATATCGAGTTTGATATTACTAAGCGTAAAATATTTTGTGCATATTTATATTTGAATTTAATTAATAAAATCCTTTTCAGCTTATAATAATATCGCTTTTTGAGAAAATAACACCACTTTTCCCCTAAAAATAACCTCAACTTTTGCATGTCTCTACATATAAAGCATCAAAAATTGATCATAGTATCATGATTTTTTGATAATTGGAGTGTTAATTCGCAAATATCTGAATGTTCGCATCATTAAACTAAATGGAAACATTCAAAATTAGGTGATTTTTCATCATGTCTGTAAATAATTTATTTTTAATTTCATTCAAGCGCCAACGTATTATTGTAAATGTACTCAACATGAACTAGGTGTTTTAGTAATCTTAAACAGAACAAGAATGAACATTTTGTTTTGGTTTTCATTTTACAAGCTACGCTTTTTATTCAATATATTTTTCTAGTACATTATAATAACCATCATCAGCAGCAGCAGCCACTAGCCAGGTCTGTTTGGAACATAATCCTCTCGAACATATCCTTTTTCTCCACCACCTCTCTTCCTCCACCATTTATCCAGTCTTCTCCTTTCTCCTACAGACTTATCTGCACTCCCTTCGGCCCACCTGTCTCTTGGTCTTCACCTCGGTCTCCTGCCCCCCACTTCAATATCCAACATTTCCATTCTCTTCAGATGACTGTACCACATATCCTGCCGTGCACCACCCTTTCATTTCTCATCCTATCAATCCTTGTCACCCTCGTAGTACTTCTCAGTAATTTTATTTCACAGCCTTGAATCCTGCTTCTACCCTGCTCCTTCACAACCCTTCTTTTGCTGCGTTTGTCAATATTAGTAAAGTAGGATTGTATATCACACCTATACACTTCCTCAGCTCAGTATTATACATTAAAATACAAAACATAAATAGATAAGTAACATATTTCTAATGTGAAGTAGATTGCTTTGAAAAACCTTGAAACTGTAAATATTGAAGAATCAGAATTGAATAATCTAGTCTAAAATTTAATAATCATAAGGATGTTCCATGAACATTACTTTAATGTGTTTTGTGGCGTGTTAGTTGTGAACTTTTGAGGCCTACATTTATTTGTTAAGTGTATAGGACTTTCCCTTCCAGCCCATTTAGTTTTTACTAAAATACAGCCTTTTGGTGCCATTTTTATCTTCGTTTAGAGAGAATAAAACAGAAATCGTAGCATCACCAATCCAAACCTTTTCTACCCCAACATCACTCAGACGAGCCTAGTTTAAACAAGAATGCAGTGTTCTTGATTTGTTCAAGGATTGTTAGTGAGTAAAAAAACACTCCAGAAATATATAGCTACCACTTTTGGCTACAGTAGGTTCACCAACTTTTAAAAAATATGTTTTAGTACCAATATCATGGCTAAAAACCATTTACACTTTTTATTCTATGGAAGCAAGATTAGGATGAATTATTATTTAATGCACCAGCATTCTTATTATAGATAGTGGAAACTTATCACCAAATGCGCTCAGTCATAGATTAGGATCCAAACTTCTGTGCCCAAACAAAATACGTTAGAACATGCCTATCTAGAATGTTTGAATAAGGGCAATGACCACAAGAATCAGCTCCGAGTATATAGCGAGAGTGTTCTCATGTTGCTGCTGTGTCAGACTGGACTTTGTGGTCGGCTGAAGTGACGAAAGGCACAGCTCGCTTGTGGCTGTGCAGTAGCGCAGCCAGTTGATCTAGAAACTGTGGTGGTGGTTGTACGTCCCTTTCCTGCATGGAGGTCCAGAGAGAGAGCGCTCCATCACAATCTCCTCTTCGATCTAAGAATAAGGGGTTTTATTTCAGAACATATCCTTTAATTTACCTTGGGCGATTACGCTATTTGTAGGCTACACCATTGTGGAACAAGTCAAGGTAAGCTTCATGCAGGCATTCTAACAATATTTCCAAAACTATGATACATAAAATAACAAATCATATCATTCTTGATATTACGACAATACAATTTAGTTAAAATATATAAAAATACTAATAAAATATCCAAGCAATGAAAATAAATGTAACAAAAAAAACAGAATTTGTTAATTCAATAAAAGATTGTTTATAGTTGAATTCATTAAAACTTTATGTTTAATGTTAGTGAGATATTTTATAATAAATTATGTGGTGGTTGAGTAGTAAGTTCTCTAACTCCAAAGAGTTGAGTTTAAATGTTGAAGTTAGGTAGATCCTGGTGCTCAGTATTGGTGAAGCGCCAGTGGTGACTGCGTGTACAGGTAGTCTGTATTTCAGGGACTGTATCAGGTTATTAGTCTGGAGGACATGTGCACTGGAGCAAAGACAGCACCGACTCTTGACTGGGTTATGCTAACGTGACAAGTGACATAACTGACTCATAAGTTGTAAATAGTGACTTATGAAATCTAAGCTTTGCAAGGAGTGACCATGTTACCGATTGGTTTCATTAACTTTTGGTTTTTAGATTCATTTATTCTATTTATTATTCTGAGGGGTTGGTTTTTCTTGTAAATATTTTAATGTTTCTTTGTTAAGTAATTGTTTTATCTTACTGGTTGTTTAGGTTATACAAATATGATAATTACTCTAATGGGGTGTGTTGGTTTTTGTGTGTCTTTGAATTCTCCATGCGCATTTTGTTTCGAGGCGGGGGGGGGGGGGG
>CABEEJ010005953.1:0-29496 GCA_901482245.1 Timema douglasi | reverse complement strand
GGGGGGGGGGGGGGGGGGGGGCATGATAGAATAACACAATAATTAAGTTGCAGGCCAGACTAACACAAGAGTGACAAGAGCTTAGACCATTGAAGCGGGTTTCAATTATTTTATATATATAGCCTCAAATGTTCCAAATTTGTTTCAATTATGATATATTGATAATGCACACTCATAATGTAATAAGGACCTATAATTGATGGTTTATAAATTTCCTGGAAGTGTTGTCCAGAGCATACTTTGTGCTTGGAGTACCACATGCAGCAGAAATATGGACAGTGAATGTAAGAGAGACTTGGAAAGGGGAGGCCAAAGGAATGAAGTTTGTTAGGTGCCTTTTAGACGACATGTGGAGGAAAAGGATTAGGGATGAAGTTAAGAGGGGGTAGAGAGTGAGGGTAAAGGGAGTACATGAGATAATAGTGTTTCTCCTTTATGTTATACCTTTTACATGTGTCCTATCATTCTTTGCAATTTTACATTTTTTCCCTTTTGTCTTTTTGGTTTCCTCTTTTAGGAAGTTGCGTTGCATGTTTCACACTCCTCCTTGATGAGTTCCGATCAAATGAAACCTAGGTCAGGGGATTGGGTGGTGACGTTCAATTTTCTTAAGGAGCAATCATTACCTATTTGTCTAATGGCAGCAGTGTAAAGTGTGAACTGTGTTCTTCTTTTCAAAGTAAAAGCCATATTGTGTTCGTCCCCCTTTTATATGTTTCTATCTACCTTTCCTGTACCTTCTTCCAAATATAATATAAATATAATAGAGGAAGCAAGATTGAGATGCCATGGACATGTAATGAGGATGGAAAAGGATTGAATACCAAAGAGAATGATGGAGATGATGAATAAAGGAACAAGACCACAAAGGAGATCAAGAAAGATATGGGAGGAGCAGATAATAGAAATCGTGCAAGTGAGAAAAGTAGAATGGTGGAGGGAAAGATTATATGGAGGCCTTTTACTAAACTGACCCTGCCACAAGCGGATTATTATGAACCTATAGTTTATGTTGAACCTATGGTTTAAAATTTATGTCTTAACATTCTTTAATTTATTATAATACTTAAAACAGTTCACATGTTCCCAAATATATATTTAACAAAATGGTAACGGTTTGAAACTTTGTGCAGGATGTACAACCCCATGCTGCTGCTTACTAATGGGATTTTAATTAAATTGTGTTGTCAAAATAGAAAAAATTTCAAATAGTTGCTCAGCAGAAAAAAATAAATTTTTTCTCAGATAAATAGGGATGGACGAGAATGACTTTTGGGATGAGAACAGGGTGGGAAATTAGGCAAAATATTGGGATTCGGGAGGAACGAGAAATTTTAAAATTATCCTTTAGAATAATCGTAGATTTAAACTATATTGATTTCTAATATGGTAAGACTTGTTAAAGCTATAATATTATTAACAACCGCTTCGATGGCTGCATGGTCTAAGGCACCACTCTCGCAATATACTAGACTACCGATGACTGGGATATTTAGTTTGAATTTGGCCGGGTGTATTAAGGATGATTTTTCCACTCTATCTACACAAATGCAGGTAAACCTTTAAATTCAATTTTCCTCATTCATAACATACTAGAGTAATGTGTACAAAGGTGTGTGACCGGAGCGATTAATAAGTCCCGGTGCTAAGAAAACATCACTATATATAATAAAACAATAAAAAATAACATATTAAAATAAATAAAAGTTTGCGCAAATAGCATTTTTTTATCAAATCAAATAGCAAAATTTTGAACTAATATCAAATAATACAATTAATAAAATAGTTAATGCTATTACATTTTTAATGGAAATTATTTTTATTAGTTAATTTCTTTTGAAAATGGAGTTTTATATTTAATTATTTGCAAAGGGGAAAAAAATACTACACCTCTTAAAAGTTACTTTTCTTAAATGTTCTCTCTAGATTTGACACCCCTTACACTCTACTCCCTGTCTAGCTCAACAACCAACACTGCTGAACCCTCATAAATGGTTGACCTTGGCAAGCTACTTCCTTTCACCCCTTGCACCCATTTCCACACCCCAAAAGATAGAAGAATATATCTGTCCTTCTCTTTCACTTGCTGAACCCAATAAATCATTGTTGATAGACAGAGCACAATAAGTCACAAGCCTTCCAACTTGTCTCTCTAGAAGCCGAGGTAAAATAACCCCCTCCCCATCCCAGCCACCAAGTTTGCTAAATAACAAAGGAGAAGACTGTCTTCAAAAGAGGGCAGTAACTGCTAGAACATGACCACCACCCTTTGTTTTGTTCCTTGGAGCATTATATTTTGTTTCCCCTCCCAACTTTCCCAATAATAAAAGCAGACACTGCTATAGATGCAGATGCTTGACAATCTCTAGAAACCAGACAAAAATTGACAACATCAGTTCATGTATTTAAGGTCATAGCTTCCTGCCCCTTCAGAGTCATTGGCAAGGGTTGTTTTAAATGTTTAGTCTGTACTCGTACTCTTAGTGAGTAAGCTTGTGATTCTTCTAAGATGTAACTTTACTAAAGTGGTATGTTTTTTGTCAGTTCTTAAAATGTCTCAAAAAACGTAAGCATTTAACTTTGAAAGAAAAAAAATAGAAGTTGTGAAAGAGAGCGAGAAATAAAAGTTAATTGTTTGTGATTTGGCCACAAAATTTGATGTGGGGAAAACCCAATGACATTCTGGAGGGTTAGATCAAAATTTAGAAATCTTGAAACAAAAATGAAAACCAATTAAGTAAAAGAGGATTTCTGAAAACTCAAAGGCAAGCTGCTGATAATGTGACATTTGAATGTTTCTGTCGTACTAGAGCCAATAACATTCCTTTGTGTGGGACATATTTGTGAAAAAGCATTGGAAATTGCTAAAGAGCTAGGTTTAAGTGACTTTAAGGCTTCGGCTGGTTGGGTGTAAAAGTTTTGACATAATTAAATAATTAAATTGATTTTCTTTACTTTCCTCATGTAGGTCACTTACAATATTTTTTTATTGATCATCCTGCAAACAATACTACACAATGCAGTAATTATGTAAATGGTTTTAGTTAATATCCACAGTATTTTGGCCATATAGGTCAAACTGTGTTCAAACGGTGTGATTTTTAAACATTTTAAAATTATTTTTCCAAATAACGGACTCTTCTTAATGACAAGACATTTTCCCCATAATATTAGGTGTGCAGTATAATACCATCTTAGTACTTTTTATTTTGTCAAGTTTAACAGATAATTTTAGGAATGGTGGATGGAAAGAGGAAGATAATTTATTATCTAGGCATCACCCAGGTAAGTTTGTTCATTTTCCTCCCAACGTTTAACTATGGTTAAAGGACACGGAAATGGTTTAGATTGTTGTCATTTTAAAATACTTATCTCCGTATTCTAGCTCAAATGAGTTTATTTAGTGCAAACATTAAAAATATATGAAAATTTGTACTTACTAAAAATTTGCAACATGTATGTAAATATGGGTGTGTTATTGAAGTTGGCGTTGTTGTAGGTGGAAGAAACGATGGCGTGAAGAGGTTCCAACTTGTCTTCGTCCACTAATCTCTGACATCTCGCCAGTAGCAGGCTCGAATTTATTTTCACTGAGGGGTCCTGAAATACACAAAGCAAAGAATTAAAAAAACATCAAAATTGAGTTTGTCATAGTCAAAATCAAATAAATCTTAATATTTTAACAATAAAACTTTTAAGGTTTCGCATGTATTTTAAGGGTATGTTATAGTTCCAGGTAATTTGCTCCAAACAAATCCCAGAGGATAAACAAGAAGCCTCGTGCACCGGTATTATACCGATACACACTTTTACCGCACACAGCATGCGACCAGGCCCATACTTCTTTCCCAAACCTGACTTTGTTTCTTCTCCACTTAGACAATGACAAAACACCACAATGTAGAAGCAAAATATAAATGTTCTCATTTGGTGGGTAGATATCATGTCATGTAACATGGATGAACAAAGAATTTAAAAAATTAAATGTCAACACTTGATAGCTTCTCTACTTTATTTTTGTGAATAAGAATAATCCACTTGATAAACAGCAAATCACGGAGATGCAAACATATTCTAATAATTTAGTTTATCGGCCTACAATGGATTGGCCAAACACGACAAAATACACTTCGGCACTCCTATTTAATGAAATATTTGGCACCAAACAACTGTTAAATATGCGACATTTCAACTGCACCCCGTTAGGAAGCTGACTCATACCACTCTATCAACCAGGGTGACCTGGTGGTCTAGGGGTAAGGAGTCAGACTTCTATGCTGGCTGCCGGGGTTCAATCCTCGGTCCCGGCATATATTTATCTGATTACCAAACTCTTCCTTCACCTCTGACAAGACATCTTGTGAATGTGGGGAATGCCAGGCCCTCCACCGTGGTTCGGATCCCACGTTAAACTGTAGGTCCTCCATTTCATCTCACAATCACCCTACCCTAACACATTAGCGTAAGTGCGTACAACCCGAACGGGTAGTAAGATGCGGTGCTAATAATAATAATAATAATCTATCAACCAGACTGAGCTTCGTTCAAGCTCCATTGTTTCTCTGACACTTCACGTCCGTGACATCACCAGAACGCGAAGTGCCATCAAATGAAACACATTTATAACAATACCTACAAGTGTGATGAAGATGATACACTTGCAGGGTGAGTTACTTATTTTCTCCCTATTCTATTTCATACAGTGGCACCCAAGTGTGATAGTGCTTAGTGCATCTAGTTAAGATGCAACCCGTTTTCGCAAAATAGCTTAGAATTTCCCAGGCAGGCAACGTTGCAATATTGTCTGTCCAATGTAAAGTATTGCAGGTTACCATTAAGAGACGTCGCAGCTGCTTTTCCTGGCCGGTCTCTGCAAGGGCCATGATAAGCGCGATGTGTGTATTTGGTATCCTATGGACCTGCTGGCCAGTCTTTATGGTCTCCTGGAGCAAGGCCTGCCCCGTGGGGCCCTTTTCAGCTTCCACTACCAGTCGGCAGAGAAGCTCGTGTTGTAGCGGGGTGCAGCCATGTTCCACTGCGGAGCGTTTGAACTCTGACACAGCCCCAGGCAGGTCATCACTGTAACACATCACAAAGGTAATGTTCTGGGCTAGAATATCAGTGGGACAGGGATTCTCCCTCTACCTCCTCAAAACAAACATTTTGATTTGTACATCAGGGAGAAGGTAAAGACCAGTCAAAGGAACAAGGATAACCCATCAACAATACTACTTACATTAATAAAAGACAAATAGGAAAATATGCAAGTAAATGGAAACATTATATATACTTTTTAAAGATAAGACAAATTCAGTTAAAATTTTACACTGCTACCACTGGACAAAAAGTCAATAGCTGCCTCTTGAAGAAAGTTGATCGTTACTGCCCTAACTTTCAACCTAGGCTTCATTCTAAGGAAATCATCAAGAGGGAGTGAGAAACGTGTGGAGCAACCAAAAATTGTGAACAAGAGAGAAAGGAAATTGATAAAGAGTGAAAGAATACTTATATAGAGGAACATGTAAATGGAAAGAATAGAATAAAGGTCAAACAAAAAAAAAAGTATATTCTACATGTAATCAAATGTCACTAGAAGCGTGTAAGGAGGTTTTCCATTTACAGATATATTAAGGCCCTTGGCCCTGTCGAGTGCAAGTTTAAAACCTATTTTGTGGGATGGTGGGAGGGAGGGTGAAAGGCGTGGTGTGGCTTCACAACCGACCAAAGTATCCTTCCGCGCCAACAAGAACAGATAGATCGTGGAAACTGTAGATGGCGCTAGATACCGGACATGTCTTGCAGAAACATCATACGTTTTGAAATATCAGTTTTCTCGAGAATGATTGAAATTTTTAAAGTAATATTTTCAACACCTCTTCAAAGATAATGTATCGATGTTTATTAATTGTTACATTTTCCTATTTTTTGTTATGTAGCCGGCAGTTTTCTATTGAAAAATGTCAAAATTATTGATATTTGATCACTGTTAGAATTATGAAGGAGGTGTGTATATTAGAAGTAAAACTTAATAAACATGCTTCTATTCTTGGACGAACCGTTTCCTAAGGGAAAATTGCAAAACAATAAAAATTCTTGAAGATGTCCGTTTGTTCCTATCGGTACACGCATGGCTCCATCATATGCAAATATTTACATGGGACTACTAGAAGAACGCTTTCTACATTCTCAACCCATCAAACCCTAATTATGGCTTCGCTACATTGATGACATTTTCATGATCTGACCTCACTCTGAAAAATCCTTGGACATCTTTCTAGATTAGATAATCTTACCTATTGCAGCCCCATAAACTCCACCCACACTTAACCACAGCTTAGTCTTACCTTCCTTGATGTGAATCTGTTCCTTGAAAACAACCAAATTCGCATCACTACACATAAAACCCACCAATCACCAACAATACCTCCACTACCATAGCAGCCATCCTTCATACACAAAAAGGTCTCTACCATTCAGTCTTGCCACCCGAGCCAAACGGATATGTTCAGAACCCGATGATTAAACCGAATTTTGTAAACCAACTCTCCAAAACTTTCCAAAGCATAGGTTACCCCAACCCTTTAATAGACAACCAAAACTCCAGAGCACTCTCCAGGGATGACTATGACCCTCCAAAAAATGTTGAGGACATCCCTCTCACAGCAAAATACTATCCTGGTCTACAACGTATCAACACCATCCAGTGGTTACAAATTCCTAGCCAGTTTCACCCAGACCTAAAACCTTCTTAGTTCACCACCAAGAGTCACTTCCAAACGGCCACCCAATCTCCACAATATTCTAGTCCATCCCAAACTTCCTGACCCCAAGAGAATCCGAGAAGGAAAACCGACTACCAAAGGTTCATGCCCCTGCGATAGCACCCGTTGCAGCACATGTCGAATCCACCTACCAGCTACATCCTTCAACAGCAAAGTTACCAAACTGGAGTACAAGATCCCTGGTTATTACAATTGCAAAACCAATAACTTGATATATCAATTACAGTGCTAATCATGTGATGCAGAATATATAGGCCTTACTACAGGTTCTCTCAGCCAGCGAATGAACAATCATCATTTTGACACAAACCACAAAGATCCGGACAAGCCTGTACCCATCAATGCTGGTACCAATGGATTACCACATCAAGATTACCACCAGGCCTCAACGGAAAATATTTTTTTTCTTTCTATAAGATTAACATTTTTCAAATTATTAGTATTTCTAATATTACTAGGCCTATCTTTTTTTTAAATAGGCCTATATAAATACAAACCATAACCAATAATTTTTTCTTTACTCCCAAAACAGTTGGCAAAATGTGTTTCTAACAGTTTTTCTTTATATTCAAAATGGAGTAATCCAGTGTTTGTGTTATTTGTACTCTCTTCTTTCTTCTTTGTGTTTAATAAAGGCAACAATGCCAAAATATTATTCTATTTGTGTTAAAATGAGGTGTATGTGACTACTTCTACTATAAAAGACAGAACAAAGGAAGAAGATGTCACCTTTGTGCATTGGATTCTTCCCACATTTTTCCTCTTTCCTTAGGTGGGCTTTCTTCATCAAATTTACTCTTTGTAGTTTATTTTTCCTTTTTCTTTGGTTTTATCAATTTCCTTTATTATAAAATACACAATTATTTAGTGATCTATTTAGCTATTTTTATGTTCAATGCTTTATCATGGCTATAAAGATATACAGCTCCAATCAAGAATAATTCAAAATGGATGATAATATTGAATATATTTACCGGTAAAAAGTAGTTCTAAAGTTCTATTACATTATTAAAGTGAAAATGAATATTTATTTTAACGATTTGTTAAGTTTCCGAATGATTTATAAGTGGAACTATCGATATTACCTAAATTAAATAGCCTATACTAACCATTGTGTTTTAAAAATTGATAGGAAGCTTGAAAATGATGATACTACAATCTTTAAATCTCGATCTCGAGCTTAAATGAGGAGCTTGGCTCGAAGCTCGAGCCCTAATTCCTAGTCTGTATATATTATTATTGTGACATCCAGGTGGTTAAACATAATTACTAATTAGTAAACACATAATGTTTGTATGAAGGAATGTGTAGATAATATTACCTGTTAAGGTGCGCTCGTATAAGAGGCCCCAACATGATGTTGTTGACAGTGCAATACCCCTGCTTCACCAGAAGATTCAGCATGTCCCTAGTACTAGCCGCGCCCTCCCCGCTCTTAGACATGGCGGTCAACAATCTAAAGCAGTTACGAGAGATGGACGCAAGAGATCCCTTCCCTCTGATGTTTGCTGGGTATTTGTTCAGCAGAGAGACGGCATCTAGTCATAACAAAATGTACCATACATCAGAATTTATTAGGGATGTGTGGAGGGAACTTGTTCGCAAAGGTTAAGGTCGGGTACACAAAAAGTAACGTCCGAGACGAACACACAATCTACAAACACTTAGTGGGCTAATTAGCACAAAAAGATTAGTGTGAGCACAGAACGATGCAATCGGTTTTGAATGAAAAGGGCAACTATAAAAGTGAAAGCACGTGATTGGCTAACTTTTGATACTTGCTCTACTGCAGCGCCTTTTGTGATTGGTGCAGTGGTTGGATCATGCATCTTAGTCAGTGTCTCCAACACAACAACTTTTTAAATGCAAAATGAATTTGAAACCAAGCTTGAATCGAGAGAAACAAATCTGAGATAAGGTTTTTTGTTGTCACATTACTCTACTTTTAAAATGTAAATTATTCATTAGGTACGGATTTTACTTTACATCCATTACTGATTCAAGTCTGTGGCTTGAGTCAGTGTTTTATTCAAGCCATATATTTTCCACTGCCGGCTTACTAGGCCTGTCGTAACTTCATATGTATTACAATCTAAATTATGATTTGGACAGGCACAAAATACAGTCTCCGGCCATTAATTCATCAATGGGAAAGGGTTAACACAAATTTTAGCAATGATAAATTTTTCTGCCATGCCAGCAATCGAACAATAGACAGACACGCGACTGACTGAGCCAAGGCATTGGATCATATAGGTATAGATACAGAGTAAATATACAAAGACATACAATTTTATTATTTTATGTAAATATACATAATAGAATATGTAATGAATAAATATGGTAGAATTGCTGGGAATTAAAGCACAAATAAAAGTAAACACACAAATAGATATTACATCAGTTAGTAGAGTAGTAGTAGTAGTAGTAGTAGTAGTAGTAGTAGAAGTGAACCAATCACTTCAGTATTATAAATACTACTTTCTAAATAAAGTAAAAATGGCAGCAATCAGCCATATTGAATTAAACATTGAAGAAAGAGACTGATGAGCCCCGAAAATTGTACAATTTTGTGTTTTTAATTGTGAGCTTTGAGGCCTACCGTTTTCTACTAAGTGTTTAGGCTTTACCTTTTTATCTTCTTTTCAATGTATAAATAATTGACAACTACTTCCTGAGGAAGGTGAAATAAAAGCATCAAAATGTTGAATTGAAATGTTTATAAATGTGTGTTAGTGTTTTAACTTTAATTTGTGCTTAATTATTATACAATTATATAATATTTATTTAATTACAGATTACATTTTGCTTGAAGTACTTTATTTCATAAATGTGAATACACATGAATTATTTATCTGTGTTTACTATTCATATTATATTTCTTTAGGAAAAATTCTTTTCGCTATTTTTAGGGTAGTTTGTAAAATATATTTGAGAGAAGGTAGACCTTTTTCTAAAAATGATCATATGATGAAATATGTCATAAGATGCATGAATTATTTTGAATTTTGAATTTAGACCCCAATATTTGGAAGTTTTTACTAGAGAAAAGTTTATGCGCATGATTTAATTTACTTTTGCAGCATGTATTTACTACCTAGCCAGGCTAAACACATTTAAACTAATGGTATATGGATGTGAAAGTAATAATTTAGAGGAAATGTATAAATGTTTGCATGTAGGAAGAGTATAAAACTATTTAGGAAAAACCAATTTCATTATATACAGCCATAATTTGAACCCCGACCTTTCATTAACAGAAATCCAATGAGTTTGGCCTTTAAAGCACTTTCTTACAAGCGAGGTTGATATTTCCATCTTTTATATTATCTTGATAGTTTTAGTCCTATATGTTCAATTTTTTTTTATAAAAATGAATTATTGCCTAATTTATTATAAAACAGTGTAGAAACACTGAACAGTAAAGTAAGTGATAGTGAACCCAAAAGGATGATTAGGTTAGTCATATATAGGAACACACACATTTCTCTCTTCACAATTGTCACTTCACATTTACAAATTGTTTTTAAATTTTAGGAAATATTCCTTTTTCCTATAAAGACACACACACACATATATATATATATAAATAAATAAACAAACACATAGACAGACTATATACTTGAAGAATTTGAAAATATCTTAAAACTAACTAAAAGCTTACCATAAAAAATTATGATAGAACTAAACTTGCGTCGAAGAAGAAGCCGTAACCACCTATTTGTTTAAAAGGTTACAAATAGGGCTCTGAAAGTTATCAGGTTTCGAGCTTTGCGCTAATCTCATTATTTATGCTCGTGATCAAGATACAAAGTTTTGTATGCTCATTATTTTCGAGATTCCACTTGATGTACTTGATAATCAATTTTTTAAATGCAAAGATAAGCATAAGCTATTTAATTTATACGATAAGCACAGTTTCACTTATAAATCAATCGGTGACTTAACAAATTGTTGAATTAATATTAAAATTCACATTAATAACATAAGAGAGTTTTAAAACTACTTTCGACCAGTAAGATTATTCAATATTTTTGTTCATTTTGAATTATCCTCGAATGAAGTTGCAAAGTCCAATTACTTCTCTACAATATTAAAAATTCCGCCATTCCCAATAATCAAAATAGATTTAAAAACAAATAATAAATTATCAAAGTATTACGTATTTAAGTCTTAAGACTTTGCCTACATACATAGCGCTTGTCAAGTAAGACAAGATGAGAAAGCTCTAATCAATTTTAAACAAACAATCAATAATAAGTAGAGTTTACTAGACAACTTGAGCAATGCCGAACTTGAATTTTAATTCATGAAACTCCACATAATATCTTACTTTTGAGTAATATAAAGTATCTTTGATTGGATTTTCTTAGATCGTCAGTTTTGAAATAAAAATATAGATGCTTGTTTAATTAACAAATTTTTTACGCTTGGCTGTCATGGTGGCTAACTTTTATGGTAATTCATAGCAGATGTGTTTATCAATTAGATTTTTTGTAACCTGTGAAATGTGTTTATCTTCTCTTTATAAAAGTAACAATTTGTTGTACATTTATCCTTTGATATCTTCCTATATCTCTCCACTTTATATTATTTTATTTTTTGTATATCAAAGTGAAAGTGTCACATTTTAGGAGCTAGTGTGTTAATGGTTGAGTCCAATGTTCGTATTTAGGGGAGTAGGGTATGTATGAGACTCAGATTTTCACTAACAATTATCATTTGTCATAATAAAAATTAACTTCTCATTGTTTTTATGAACTTTTTCAAAGTTAACCTCCTTGTGCAAAAGCAATATTTGAGACAAATATAAATTCCTTAGCAATTCTGCAACCATAATTAGATTTTAAGTCAACATAGGTGTTTTGTTTTGTACATAAAAACACATTTGTTAACACTACAAAATAAGTCTACCATAATTATTATGTTCTTCATTCATGATAAAATAAATACCACTTAAAAAAAATCTGTCCAGAACCAATGAAAAACTGGAGGTCATCTTGGATTCGGGTAGATATGGTATTCGTCTATTTATATTGAAGTTAAAAGCTAATTTATCAATAACAAAATGTACCTCAAAAACTGAAAATGTTTGATTTAAAAAGTTATATATTATATATTCCCATCTGATGTTTGTTTCCTGTGTTGGTGTTTTATTTTAATGGTTCCTTTCACCTAAGGATATAAAAGTTCACTTTTTAGTTTGAGGCAAGCTATAATCGAATATATGAAACATTCTGAATGCCAGTATGAATATTTTTTTGTCAGTTGTTTTCATCATTATCATCATCACCGTCAGGCACAATTTCCCATCACTGTCAAGGTCTTGGCAAAGTTTCGTAATTTTCAAAGCCAGAATTTTTTCGAAGTGAAGTGGAAGTTTGATCAGTAATGATCAGTATTATTCAGGAGGTGTTACCCCTTTGTCCAACGGCTTGTGTTTTAACTGTGTTTCTCATTTCATCGTAAACTCAATTATTTATTTTTGTATAGTTGGGTCAAATCATCAACTATTTTAAAAATCTGAATCTACAATTTATATTCAAATCTCGAATCTCTAATCCGAATCTTAATCGTAGAAAAAATTATGAACATAATATTAAATATAAATATAATAGAATAATAGAATAATAGAAAATACAAATAGTAACTAAATGTTAATATTATTTATCCACACAGTAAAGTGATAAATTACTGGTCTGGGGCCTGGTTGTGAAGTTCAGCCTATATTATTGGTTCTATACCACCAATAAGCAGTATTAGAGCTCTAAAACAAATTTGATTAGAAGTGTTGTGGTTTTTTTTTAAGGATTTGAGCCTTGACATTGAAATGCTCCTGAATCCTAGAATCTCAAATAACCCTAAGGATTTGAAGGCCTAACTTTAGTTTTTTGTTTCCTGTTCTTATCCCTAACCTGTTCCTTCTTCTATAGACTGGATAGCAAAATGATCTATTTATCAAAATGTTTAGTATACGTTTGCCCCAAATTACCTTTCGGTTTCCCTTTGGTGACTAACATAGTAGCAAAGTCGACAACTTTGAAATGATCAAGGTTAAAACTGGGAGCAGATGTAGTTAGCTCCTTAAAATATGCCTCTGCTTCTTCAAGGCTGCCAAACCGAACATGGGCATCGAACATACAGGCAATCATTCCTGCAGAAAACTCGTGGCCCGCCGCCTCAAACTCCTGACAGAGAAAATATAACAGTTGGTGATAGGAGCTTACAAACAAATAACACAAATAAACGAGCAATTTTATCAAGTAAGAATAACAACTAAGGAGGTCTGTTGGTATTAAAATAATTTCAAATCGAGAATGGTGGACTATTTGAGTTTACCATGAAAATACAAAGGCCTTATACCCAAGTTCAAATAGTTATGTGGTCCTTTATCTTTGCTAATTGGTGAGTTTTTTACTCAAAAATATCTCAAGTGCGACAATAAAATCATATTTCGATCTCATCTCGAAGGTTACATCTTGAACATTCAGGAAATTTGAAAAAATTTGAAAATTGCAAACCAAACAGAGAATTTATTATTGTTAATACTACTGTAAAGACCTGAAAACTCCAAACAGGCTGCACTTTTTCCTCCAAAATCGTTTACATTAAGTTTTAAATATTGTATTACAAAATCAAACTTTGACATTATAAACTATTAAACTATAAACTTAAATTATAAATAGTATAGATTGAAACAATTACTATTTTATTAATAACATTTAAAATAAGTATCAGGTATATCTTAAGTGTTTGACTGAACTATAAGATAATCAAAGGCAATCTCAAGCCCTAAGTGTCAAAAAGATTAACACTCTATAAACTATATATTTACTTTAGTAAATATGATCTTCAATTTTGTACTTTCAAAGGAATTTTTCTCATCTCCTTCTCACACCTCAATATTTTTTTCATATTCTCGTCTCGATTTGAAAAACTGGTTCTCACGCAACCCTAATGAAAACATTAATCTCAGTTTAAACACAAAGGTGAGCAAGAGCTGGGAAAAGTGAAGGGTAGAGCTATCTTCCATGCTACATTCTTTATGTAAGGTAGAGGGAAAGAGGGGAGGGTTGGCCTATTTGTGACTGCAGGAAAGAAAGTATGTATGCTTGAGAAAGAGAATTAAAGAAAGGGGGGGTTAGGGGTCTCAAAACAAACACATATATTGAAAGAATCTTCAAATTTAGCCTTGATTACTTCACTTACTAATCTCGATTATCTCATCAACGTTTGAATAATTTTGTTCATCTTTTGTGACTTACTATAAGTTTATTTTAAAACTTAGTCAATATTGAATGAGTGTGATTGTTTGTTTTTTTTACTACAGATAACTTTTGAATTTCTACTTCTCTTTATAGTAAATACGCAGCAGGCTTACCTTTGTTGATTAGAATATGGCCCCATCTTATAAGCTATACCATAGTGCAACCAAGCAAGGTAGCAGTCTTACCTTACAGATTATACTATGGCTTGTATAGTATCCAGTCTATCCAAGGAATGGGCGTGTTATATACTCACTTGTTTGATGGCCAGAGCTCTCTCCAGGTTGCCATGGCGACAATGAAGCTGCAGAAGTCTTCGCAGCACACCGCGAGTGTTTAAACCCTTGGACTTGAGCTCCACCAGATGGCACTCCAGTTCTTCTATATTCATGTCTCTCTGCCATGAGTGGAAAAAAATAGGCCAACAGCCATAAAGATATATTATTTCCTAAGACTATTGTTTTCCCCCACCTTAATGTTGGAGTGTATGAATGAACAATAAGTTTAGTGATTACAGTAAGTTGATTTACTGATATAGTCGACTTATTTTATATGCAAAAGCTACAAAAAACTGAGGATAACAAATTTGTGTAAGACAGAATTATTCATACGTAAATTATAGGAGTGTTCTTTATATACTATACAATACAATATACAGAATCAAATATTTTGTAGTGAAATTATATCAAACCCAAATTGAATATTAGATTACATTTTATATATTTTTCATAACCGACTCCAATAGAAAAATAAGATGAATAAACTTTGTCAGAATATTAAAAATATTAAGAGATTAGCGTGTTTCTACAGTCAAGCCAAATAATGGATAACTTCTTTAAAAAGTTAAATAATTAAAGGTTTGACCATTTGACTCAAATTCGAAGTAGGTTATTAATGGTAGGTTTAGGATATCCTCTCTCTGTAAAGGCTTCTTGAAGGTTTTCAAGAATTTATGGATCGGAGGAGGTGCGGTGAGCCCATATGGCCAGACTGTATGGGATAGATATTTTAGTGTTGAACGGGTGGCAGCTATCGAGATGCAGATATTGTTGTCTTTTAGTGGGTTTTAGATGTACTAAAGTTATGAATCCTAATTTCCACATCAAGAAATGTCGCCTAGTCATGGGATTAACTTTAGGTTAACTTCAGAGCCGAAAAGGAGTTTAGGTTGTTTAAAAATAGGGTTAGATTGTCTTGTGCAGTTGTCCATACCATGAATATGTCATTGATGAAGCGAAGCCAGCAAAGTGGTTTGTTGATTTGGCAGTCGAGAAATTTTTTTCCAGTTTCCCCAAGAACAGATTGCCATATGAAGGTTCCATCCTTGTACCCAATGCTGTGCCTTTGGTTTTAATGAAGTTCTGAGCTATGAATTTAAAGTTGTTATTTTATAGTATAAATTTAGTCCCGGATAAATGATGTTGTAGGTGTGGTATTGAATGGACGCTTGTTGAGAAAATGTTCCAGTGCAGCCAGGCCATGAACATGAGGAATGTTGGTATACAATGACACAAAAAACGATGGTTACAAGTATGGTACTTTGAGGCAAAGGTTGTGGAAGGCTATTGAGTTTTTGAAGGAAATAGTTGGTGTTTTTGATACGGGATGGTAATCCGACCATTTGTTACCGGACTACCATCCCAAATCAAAGACACCAACCAAACAACCATCAACAAAATAATGATTACAGATTAAGTTGTGCTTTTCAAGTAGGCCTAACTACTAAATAATTTTTGAATTCATAATATTATGCTTTGCTTATGAGGTGAAAGATTCGGTGGATTCGAAGTTTCAGGTGGCCCAGCCCTATTAGTTACAAATTGTTTTGAATTTTAGGAAATATTCCTTTTTCATATAAAAATACAAATATAAAGCAAAAAGAAAGATATTACATGTAACTACATGCTTGAAGAATTTGAAATATAACTGAAAACTTGCAGTGTTGCCAGGCTGCAGGGGAGAGACTTCTTACTGTAAGAAGGGTGACTGCTACAGTAGTGGAGGTATTGTTGGTGGTTTTTAGGTTTTATGTGAGTTGTCGTACAAATATTATTATTATCAACATTCAAATAGGTGCCACAACTTTCATCCAAACACAACCAGAGTCTCAACCGTGAAATAAAACAGCTTGCAAAACCTTTAAAATCCATCATCCAACAGTCACTTTCTCTAGCGACATAACCAACTATATCAATCCCACGAAAGGCAATCACACCTGTGATTCTAGTAACCTAATTTACTAACTAGAATGCAAACAATGTACGGTACAATATATTGGCCTCACTACTGAAACGCTCAGTAAAATATGAATAGACACCGCTATGACACCAAATTCGAGAGCCCTGAAAATCCAGTTTCAGAACTTTCCTCCACTCATAAACTAGACGTTGTGGACTTCTAAACTGTAAAAGTGTTAAAATCATTTAACAGAACACAATGCAATTTTTCCCACCTAAGAAGAGAACTGACACAACAAGGGATCACAATGTCTAGAAAATCATCCAACCTAAATATCTGTCAACTAGTCCTGCTATCAACCATGCGGCAATACTAGCACCACCCGCCATCCACAGAACAATAGCTGAACTTAGAAAGAATTTTGAATCTACCAGAGAAGTTTTCATCCTGCATAACTAAGTTGGTATCACTGATTAGCTAGGCTTCTTGTTCAGTCTTACTACAAATATTTCCTGAGGAAGATGCAATAAAAGCATCAACATATTGAAGTGTGTCTAAATATATGTTAGTGTTTTACTTTAACTTGTGCTTCTTTTTTTTAAATATAATTCTATCATTTTATTTATTTTATATTATATTTTGCTTAGTGCACTTTATTTCATACATATAAATATTTGATTAATGCTTTTTATTTTATACATGTAAAGATTAAGATTAAGATTTAGAATTGAATATTAATTCTAACAAGATTCAGATTAGACATTTTAAAATCATCATCATGCATTGTTTCAAGACTGTGGCCAGGAAGTTTAGTAAAACGCTTCCATCTTTCTTTTTCTTTCTAACATTCTTTTTCATTTATTTGTGTGCATGCTTCTCTCACCCACACACTTTATATTATCTGCTCCTCCCATCTCTTTCTTGGTCTCCCTTGTGATATTTTCCCTACATACTTCATCTCCATCATTCTCTTTGGTATTCTTTCCTTTTCCATCCTCATAACATGACCATACCATCTCCTATTTGCTTCCTCTACTATCTCATGTACTCCAACATCTTCACTACAAGTCCTTACCATCTTAGTCTTGCTTCCTCTACCATCTCATGTGCTCCAACATCCTCATTACATGACCATACCATCTCGGTCTTGCTTCCTCTACTATCTCATGTACTCCAACATCTTCACTACAAGTCCTTACCATCTTAGTCTTGCTTCCTCTACTACCTTATGTACTCCCTGTATCCCAACTATTTCCCGGATAATTTCATTCCTAGTCTTGTTTCTCCTCATAACAGCTAACATGCTCCCCACAAACTTCATCCCCATGGCCTCCCCTTTCCCAGTCTCTCTCACATTCAATATCAATATTTCTAATGCATATATTAATATAGTTTTGCACAAGATTAATTTGCTATCATTTTTAACCAAAATGAAATATTTTATCAAGCAACTTTTCATTTCATAATCCATATTTTTACTTAACGACCACATATCAGGGTGTTTAGTCAAGAATGGACACCCATATTCGACTTTAGTGAACACTATTAAACTCACAGGATGAGGAATGAGTTGGCTGAAGAGTTCCGAGTTGTTGATGCCGAGTTCAGAGTCTACAAGAGCTTCCAGAGTTTCTTTCATCTTCTCGGTGTATGAATCCATACCCAGGGTGCGAAGCAAGTTTTGACAAATTGACTCACAGGCAAATGAAGAAATATGCAGGCCTTCCTTCTGGAATTTCTGGAAAAGTATTTATATAATATTTGTACAAAGTCCACACTTTAGATTCAAAGCGAACCCAAAAAGAATACAGGAAATATTCTCAAAGTAAAATAATATTTCTAATACTTTTATTTAGCTGTTTTAAGCTTAAAAAAAAAATATTTTGTGCAAATTTATGAAACTTTATACAGTGAAATCATTTAGAAAATGTTTTATTGCTCAATTGTTTGCAATTATTTCATTATAATTTGATAAAACCAGTTAATATTACAAAATGTGATACAAAGAATGATTAACTATGATTTTTCCATGTGAATATTGATTTGTAGTGTACATAGCAGCTCAGAATGGCAATAATTGACATTGAGTGTTTTATCTGTAAATGTTTTAATTGGTCGAGATTTGTATTTTTTTAAATTCAGCTACATGTCTTACTACCTGTTCAGGTTATACGCTTAAGTACTAATTGCACTTATGGGTTAGGAATTGGGAAAGTTGAATATAGAGGAAGTGAACCTGCATTTGTATGGAGGGAAAGTGGAAAACCATTTAGGAAAAACTACCCCCAGTCCACCCGACCGAGATTCGAGCCTCAATCTCCCCATCCTCGGCAGTCTAGTTCAACACAAAACTAGCGCATTAGCTAAATATGCCACCGAGGTGGATGTGAAGCCTTGTAAATGTTGAGGCCAAAATTTTATAAGCAAAGTTGAAATTCATTTTATTTATTTTTTTCAAACAAAGTCAAATTTTGAAGCTGTGTAATATTAGATGTGATCTCTTAGATTTTATAAGCTCTATTATGATTTAATTCGAGCTATGTCACTGAACCTTACTAGCTTTTCCGGTTCTATTAAAAAAATTAAGCTAATGAGTGTGGGATGAGCATGGTTTGATCTATAGGAAGAGTACCTGCGTTTGTGTTGATGTAAAGTGGAAAACCATCCTAAGTACATTCAATCAGGATTCAAAAACCAATATCCCATTCGTTATAAGTCTAGAGTACCTTCACCACTCGAGTTTATTTGGATGACAGCTCAAAGAGTTACTATAAATAGTCCCTAATGTATCCCTACGCAAACAGATGACATCTGTCATTTTGGATAGTTGTAATGAAAACATATGGTAATGTATGATTGTGATAGTTAACCACAGTGATTTAGGCCAATATTATTTATATTTATTTGAGGTCGGACACAAAGCTTAGTGTTTTATTCCACTTAAAAAAAAGTATATATTGACAGCACTCTCACTAAAAGTCAAAATGACAACCGACAAATTTAAACTATGTGATTGATCACTACGGGAACAAGTTCCTTACAATGGTGCACCCATGCAGTGGATATCTATATTTTATTCAGTTAAATATTTAAAAATATGATAAACTAATCATAAAATAATGTATTATATGTAAAACAAATTATAAGTATTTTCTCTTTTCCAAGAAAATGTGATGCCTGTATTAAAAAATATTAATGTATGCACTATATTTCACATTAGAGTAAACATTCTAAAATGCAAAAAAAGTACTTATAGTTATGTTTAAAATATTGTTTCGGATTGGATAAAAAGAAATTATTAAAAGTAATGAAATAGTGTGAGAAAACATAAGTTTATATTATTTTTAATGTAAAAAATACAACATGTAATTAAACAAACTTAAAACAGTGAGTTTTTAGAGTGTTGGCAACCCTAAACATAAACATATAATTTCTAAACTGTAATTTAGTTGAAAAAGTTTGATGAACAAACTCCAGTCTATTGCTAGAAATAAGCGTTCAAGACTATTCAACCCCTGAAGTGGGTTAAGCTTGTCTATAAATACTGTGTGTTGGTGAAACCTAGAGTTTTAAATGTCTGAAATGATAAATAACAAACTTGCATCGATGATGTGCCAAAATTGTTCTGGCTCAGTCTTGTTCTTCTTAGAGTTGAGAACCTCAAGCAAGAACTGGCCCGGCCAATCTTTGTGCTGGGACGTGGCCATCAACTTTAACATTGAGATGATGGATGGGACATCTTTTGTAAGATGATAGGACGACACCAAGGGTTTCAAAAGTCTGTCGCTCTCCAAGCTTCCCTTAAACATGCCACCTAGGTCACATCATCACAACTTATTAACATTAGTTGTTACCTAACAAGAATTTAAGTATAGTTAAAAAATGTCAACTGAACACGAGACACTTTGGCTTAGTGTTAACTAGGTGTGAACAAAGCCCAATTTTTTTCAATTGGTAGTGAACTTGAATTGAATATCTGAAATATTCTCAAACTTGAGATGAGGTTTTAATATGTTTTGTTAATTTTTATATGCTGGACTGAATATTACATTTGAGTTTATTTATATAGTTTTATTATAAAAATTATTTATTAGAGAATGTTGTTCAGTTCAATTGCTACCCCTGTATTTAGGCTTCAGAGTGACTGGTTGGTTCCTGGTATTAATCCAATCAACGGGCGACGTTTGTGTTTAGACACCGTTCTCGTGGATTGTGTGGGTAGGGGTAGGAAAAAGATTTGACGTGAAGGTCCCGACAACGTGAGTGGCGATGGGACGGGAGGATGTCCCGGCAAAGTGTGTCACAGTGGGACATGAAGTCCTGGCAATATGTGTCAAGGTGGGAAATGAGGAGGTCTTGGCAACATGATCGTGATGGGACATGAGGAGGTCTTGGCAACGTGTGTCGAGGTGGGAAATGAGGAAGACCTGGAAACGTGATCGCAGTGGGTCATGAGGAAGTCTTGGCAACGTGTGTCGAGGTGGGAAATGAGGAAGACCTAGCAACGTGATCGCAGTGGGTCATGAGGAAGTCTTGGCAACGTGTGTCAAGGTGGGAAATGAGGAAGACCTGGCAACGTGATCGCGTGGGACATGAGGAGGTTTTGGCAACGTGTGTCGAGGTGGGAAATGAGGAAAACCTGGCAATGTGATCGCAGTGGGTCATGAGGAAGTCTTGGCAACGTGTGTCGAGGTGGGAAATGAGGAAGACCTGGCAACGTGATCGCAGTGGGTCATGAGGAAGTCTTGGCAACGTGTGTCGAGGTGGGAAATGAGGAAGACCCGGCAACGTGATCGCGTGGGACATGAGGAGGTTTTGGCAACGTGAATGCAGTGGGTCATGAGGAAGTCTTGGCAACGTGCGTCGAGGTGGGAAATGAGGAAGACCTGGCAACGTGATCGCAGTGGGTCATGAGGAAGTCTTGGCAACGTGTGTCGAGGTGGGAAATGAGGAAAACCTGGCAACGTGATCACAGTGGGTCATGAGGAAGTCTTGGCAACATGTGTCGAGGTGGGAAATGAGGAAGACCCGGCAACGTGATCGCGGTAGGACATGAGGGGGTCTTGGCAACGTGTCGGGGTGGGAAATGAGGAAGACCTGGCAATGTGTGTCAAAAATCGTGTCATTTGTTCTACCTCCGCAGTACACTCTAGTAAGCATTTAATCCCAGCATGAGTGAAGATAGAAAAAAAAGTTATTTTTTTCGATACAGTAGTGTAAATACTAATATCGGTAAAAGTATCGGAAAAAAGTATTGAGTAAAAAAATACTAATGACGAAAGGAAAACATCCAAATTAGTAAAGTATAGATACTTTTTTCACATCCATAATGACAAGTGTTAACGTCCTGTTAAAAGTATCCCCGATGTAGTTCAATATCATCCACTAGCTCAATAAATTACATGAGCATGCGTGTGTACTGATTGGTGTTCACAGTCCCATCGAAAAATATTGGAATGAATATTCTCTCTTTAGATCCTAAACACCAATCTCCGACTTTCATTGGTTGCAGAGGTGCTTCACGAACAGCGTGAAGATGTTGTATGGCCCGAATGTGTGTGTTCTGTGAGTTCACATGGCCACACAGGCCTCGTCTGTGAACCATGTAATAGAGAGTATGCCAGAATGGTGGACAACAAATGGCTGGGACCAACAACAATATTTCACTTTCTCTGCCTTATCTGGTTCCAGAAGTTGAAGAACCGCCGCCATCTTTAACAGCTTCAGCGTAGCCTTCTTCACAGCTCTTCGACACATAGAGACTGGGTACCTTATCCCTTGCGACAGACGCCTTAATGACTTACTTGGTGACCGCAGCAGTCTCAGCTGAACATCCACAGCAACCACCAGCAGTGCAGACAAACCATGCTTGCTGGTTTCACTCACAGGAGTTCCGGTTGTTTCCAACTTGTGTACCAATGCCAGTATTGTGTTCCTCTCCGGAGGATTTTTAACACTAATTATTATCTCTGGTATGTTATTTGTGTCACTATGACCGAGATTGTTATCCAGTTGGTTTTCCCAAGGTACAGCCGCTGCTGTTGTGTATAATTCATATTCAGAACAATNTTATATGGGGGGAGGTAGGGGATAAGGCTAACTCTATACTTGGAGTTATTTAGGGGGAGGTAGGGGATAAGGCTTACTGTCAACTTGAAGTTATATGGGGGGAGATCCTTAACAGTTTTGCTGAAGCACCTTGTAACAAAGAAATCAAATTCCTAGAGCTCCCGTGTATTATGAAAGTGAGACAGAGCATAGCGATGTATTCAAATGAAAATCATTAGTTTTATATAAAACATCCTGTATACCAAATAATGTCATATTAAGATCAGTTCTTGATTCTTTCAAAACCCCTAATAAGAATCTAGGATACAAACGAATCGAAAGTAAGAATCATGTTTCGTGTTAATATCTATTTGCCCTATTATTATTTAGTTGTGTTGAAATTTTCACACACTCTCCTGATGAATTCCAAAAGAATGAAAAGTAGATTGAGGGTTTGAGCAGTAACAATCCATTTTCTTCAAGAAGCAGCCATTACCTGCTTTCCCAGCGGCAGCAGTGTGAAGTGCTAACTTTGGTGTTCTTTTAATTGTAAAAAATAATATAGTGTTATTTTATTTGTTTTTATCCTACTTTCCTATACAACCTGATATTTGGAAAAACAATATATTCCTAAACTAGTTAAAAGAAGATACAAAGTCTATCATCACCACATGTTCGATGCTGCATGATAAAAGCGACATAACAACACATTCTCCCACGACCGAGCTATACTGAACGAGTGGCCGCTACCGTTAGCGGTGAGTGCCAACATATGCGGATAGACGGTGTCATGTGGTCAGCACAACGAACTGTCCGGCCATTAATCTCAGTTTTCTAGACTGGAGCTGCTAGTTATTTATTCAAGTTGCTCCTTATGCATCCTCACAAGGCAGAGTTGGTTACAGTTCCAGACCCATTCTTTCACAGAAAAATTCTGGGAGCACCAGGGATCAAACCCAGATTTGTAGCCAGGAAACCTTAGTTTTTTATTCAAGCCATATATTTTCCACTACCAGCACGCTAGGCCTGCCGTAGCATCATATGCCTTATAGCTTAGGACTAGGACAAGAACAACATCCAGTCCACAATCGTTAATTTAGCAATAACAAAAAGGATTAACCCATTTTTTCATAAATGAGACCTAATCCAATATAAATTGTAGTATTATCTTTATTGTGGTAAAAAAAGGGTGTCCAGCTAAAGTATATTTTGAAATTCCTTACTTTTTTAGGTTTTCCACAGCCAATTTCCAACTTTTCCAATCAATATAGTATATATTTTTTTATCAAGATTGAAATTTAATGCAATAGTATTTTTTGAGGCATACCCATTCTGAAATTATATTACACTATGATGTGTTTAAATATATCAGCCTAAAGCGATGGCCTGTCGGATGGTGCAATATAGGTTAGATTTCAGTGAGATAATATTGAGACATAAAAGATCACCTTACACCAGTACAGCTTGGTACAATTAATTGTAATTGTTGTGAGACACCTTATTTTCTAGTTTCTTCTTTCTATAACCTAATCAATTCTTGTGTATGCATATAATCATGACTCAACTTTGGGTTAAGTACATTCGGTAGAAGGGTGGAAAGACAACTTGAAAATTTTATGTTGACTTTGAGAATTGAGATTAGCATGCTCAACAGGGACAGTTGTGTTTAAATAGATTCGAGGTGAGTATTAATTAACTGGAATAAATATGTTATTTTTACTATGGTAAATAAAAGTTGTGTATATTTTTAGTGGATATGTGAAAATTCCAGAAATTTGATCAAATTCCCTGACTTTTCAATGATTTTTTACTGGTCAAGCAAATAACTGAACACCCTGTAAAAAACTATGCATTTAAGCCACCAGGAATATCTTGTACATACAGAGTTTGCCTGCAGGTCCAATACGCCCCTGTCTGAGCAATGTCGCCACCACAGGAGTAAGCAAGGCCCCCACCGTCATCCCGCAGCCCTGTAGCTTCCTGACCAGCATGGGAGGATCAGCCAGAGACACATGGGGCAGCACGTAGTCGGCCAGAGTGTCAAAGTCTAGAGCCACACCCAGGTCTGTCATGTGCTGGATGGTATCGAACACACCTGAAACAGTCATGAGGTCACACCCCGGTCTGTCAAGTGCTGGATGTTGTAGAACACAAATGAAACTGGGCCTAGCTACAACACGAGAAGTTTAGGTTCAAACCCAAGTGCTCTTTCTCAAGGTGGGCTTTCTCCATTAAATGTTCACATAATTGGTCTATATTTCTTCAATTTTATCTATTTATATTATTGTGTAATAATTTAGCCATCCTTATCATAAAAGAGAGGGAAGTAAAATATTTTGCGCGCGGGGGTGGGGAGGAAGGAGTTGGGCAAGTTCATTTCACACACCACACACACCCTCTCCTAGGTTTTGCCACCGCTGAACGCTGAATACTCAACAAACACTGCATAAGTTCAAGGTGTAAATGTCTAATATAGCAATATAACAAACCTTTTTCGCCTAGTAGTCTGGCGTTGGTCAAGAAGATGGGCCAAAAGTAATGAGGCCTTAGTTTGAGCCCCCGCTCCAGCATAGCCTTGAAAACCACAAGAGAGGACTCCACTCTTTCAGTTCCTAGACACACGTGTGCTACCTTGGTAAGCGCTAAGGTGTTGCGACCATCGGACATCAGTCTATCACACAGCTTCACGACAGCGGAGAGCGGCTGGGGACACAACATGTTATACATCTCAGAACCAGGGACAACCAATGCTTGTCGGCCAAAATGGGGAATCATCCTATTTCTAAAATCATTAAGAGCCCATTTTTTCAGTAAATTAGATAAATGATTACACATGAACCATAAAAAATAATACAATGCTGTTTTCTGTGTTATTTACTTAATGACAGAGAAGTTGGGAACAATCAGATCGATAGTTTGTTTCATTTTAAATCAATACTTTCTCAATTTGGTTGCATTTTTTTAAATATGGTATAGCAATTTTACCAGTTTCAATTCCGATGACTTCTCAAATAAACTATATTAAACCACTCTAAACCTAGTTTGATCTTTAATACCTATATTTTTATTTTTAGCATTGCATCTTACTACCAGTTCAGGGAAATGCATATATACTAATTATGCTAATGAGCTATGAATGAGGAAGGTAGAAATTAGAGTGAGTGTACCACATTTGTGTGGAGGGAGTGTGGAAAACTATTTTAGAAAAACCACTTTTAGTACACTTGACAGAGATGATTCGAACCTCAATCTCTCTGTCATTGGCAGTCTAGTCTAACACGAAAGTGACGCCTCAGACCGTGTGGCCACAGAAGCAGGTTACTACCTATCTAAGTTTGGTATTACCAGTAGGGTGAAATATGAATATTCAAGATTAAAGCATTCAAAAAAAATTGGAGTCAATATTTTAAATAATCCAAAATTTTGAATTTGAATTCAAAAGGGGTTGCAAAATCAATTTTTTCATTTCCAAGCGAACCTTAAATTGAATCTATGGAATATTCTCAAAACCAAATCAGAGTTTGAATATTATTTTTGTTAATTGTTTTATACTTGACAAAATATCCTATTGTGGTTATTTATATAGCTTTATGCACTAAAATCACTTGGGAAATATTTTAGTACACAATTGTCTGTAACATATCATTTTTATTATGAGAAATCAAATTACCCTCACAACTAATAATAACAATTACTTCAGCTTTTTTTCCATGTGAAAATTGACACGTAGACACCTGTGAAGCAGGTTTTATGAGTTGGAATCGAATCTCAAATTTGATAACATTATACAGTTCTATAGTTATTTTTTAAAGTATTATTTTTAATTTAAAAACCAATATTTCCCTTTTTTAACTTTTATTTTCAAAAGTATTTACTATTTATAAAAATGGGTGTATTCTTATTTCAAAAACATTGGGTTGTTTTCAAATATCTTTAAAATCTCTAATTTTAAAGATGTGATATTTATATTATATGTTTGTTTTGACTGGTGATATTTCAATATACTAGGTTATTTTAGATTTAAAATAAATAAATATGCTTTAACATTAAAAAATTATGAATCTATACTAGAATTCAGGAGTTTTTTGAAATATTCAGCTCAAGTTTGACTCGAATGAAAATATACAAGCTCGCAGAACCCTAAAACTTGCAGGTTCAAAATAAGAAGAAAAAATATGAACAAAACACCATGAAAACTGACCAAAAGATGCCCATGTGAGAACTAGAAATTTTGTCAGCCCAAAAGATTATTCAAATGTTAACAAACATAAAAAATTAATATTTTTCTTTAGTCAAGTGTAATTTTCTTTGGAATCCATACACGTTCTTATTTTGTTTGAAAATATTTTGAAAAAATATAAAGGAAATTGTATGAGGTGTTTATATTTCTTTGCAATGATTTTTGATACTATGCCAACCAAAATAATTTATTTAAATCAACCATCCTGTCCCTACTCTATTTGTTTAAATAAGGGACTTGGGTTTTTCTCTTTATTGAATTTGTTTAGGTAATGTTGAAATATCTCCTTAAATTAGGAGTCATATTGTTCCTGTTTCTGACTGAGTAATAATGTTCCATACCTTCCCCCACTTTATATATTGTTTTCTCAGAGATATAAAACAGCCGAAAATAAAGCCCAACTCCCTTTTATCAGTTCGTACATCCGCCAGGACGGATGATGGGTTGACCTCCCCCCTACGCGTAGATTACTACAACCTAACTAGTTGGCAGAACTAGGTACAAGATACCGGTACACCCGTCCCCATGTCTTACCCGGTCAGCCACAACAGCCTCGCGCAAAAGGAAAGAACCAATCCCTGCTGCCTCTTCCTTACTGCCAGTTGGGGGAGTGGGTAGGATATCTAGAAGGGCGAATGCTGCTTCTTCGTGACCCAGGTGGACCAAGTGGATAGCCAAGTTTCTCGCAATCATACCAGTCTCCATGTCAAGGATAGGCAACCATTTTATTATCTACAAAACACAGAGTAGCATTACACAAATAATCCAACATCGGGGAAAAACATATTTTCTTTTTCTTCATTCAAATATCTAATAAAAGTGTGTTAAGTCTTTTTTTTTTTATTCAATATGAAGTTAAAACAGATTGAAAATATGAAATATTCTCAAATTTAATTTTGAATCAATATCATCAAGTATCAACTATTTCTAGCCTGTTGCTGGGGGTTAGTTAAGTAAAATGCCTTCACTCTCCTCTTTGTGTAAATGTATTTAATGTTTTATATAAAAGTGATTTATTGCAAAAATCTAGATATTTCACGGTTAATCAATAAAGTATGTTAGTTTTAACAAATAAAATATTTTTTGGAACAATGTCAAAGACAAATATTCAAGAAAAGTCAAAGTATTTTTTAAGCTTTTCACACACCTTTTAGTATCAATTTATATTTGATTTGTAATAATTTAACAATCAAATAATCGATTTGGTTTTGATTCAAAAATGTTCCTAATCATATTAGATTCACAAATGATTCAAAAATGAAAATATTTTATTCTCAAAGACAGTAATAACTACACACTTTCCAGCAATGACACTTACATTGGTCATGAGGTTCCTATGACCAGTGATGACTGCACACTTTAAAACCTCTAGAATTTGCTTCTCTGATAGAGCTATATGAGCGCTGGCTGCTTTTTGGTATGTTTCCTGCAGTCCTGCCACATCTCCTACAGTTGCATAGCCTTGCAACAGGGCTGAGTAGGTGGCAGCAGTGGGCTCAAGCTGCGTAGAACGCATCATTACTAGCACTCCAGCAGCACTTTGGATATCCCTGCATGAAATAATATATTTTAATTAAGAAGCATAATTCAAGCCTGTGAAATGAAAGATACTATGGGAGTGACAAGAATGGATAGTAAGAAAAGATAGAGGGATAGTTAACCTCCTAACTGTGTCAACCACTTTCAAGCGTCAAACATTCTCTAACACTTACCGCAATCTGTTGGGAACATCTTGAACTATTTTTTACCTTTAAATATTATATAATGAGAAAACCTGTTTCAAATTAGACAATGGTTTGAAATATTTGTACATATGTTAGTAATGGCCTCCTTCTTCCAGTTGTGTTCAAAATAATACTATACAAGAGTTTAAATTAAAAAAAAAGACAAATTGAAAAAATGATTATTGAATCTAAGAAGAAGAAATCATATGAGAATAAATTCAAAACAGTGGTTGAAGGGAGCCGTATGGTTCAAGTAGGAACAGTTTTTCTTTTCTATAATAATATAAAATTAATCATTACATAGCTGGAAAGAAGTATTATAAATAAGCTAAATGTGAAACACATTGGTTTGTGAATTTTAAATATGTGCAAGTGTTAGGTAGGTTAGGTATGTTCCGGCTTTGGGCGCCGTGAAAAAATCCTAATACACTAAGGGTGCCATGAACCAAAAAGGTTTGGGAACTAATGATCTAATGTTTAGAACATGATTTGGTTAATGTATTAATATAATTATAGCAGCGTTCTCCATGAACTATCTTATCTAGTGACTCATACATAGTATTCACCACTGTATTTGTCAATGAGTCAGTCTAGTGACTCATACATAGTGTTCACCATTGTATTTGTCCATGAGTCAGTCTAGTGACTTATACATAGAGCTCTCCACTGTGTCTGTCCATGAGTTAGTCTAGTGATTCATACACAGTGCTCATTAGTCCTAGCGTGCCCCAAGATGAGCCGGTGTTACTCACCCAGTCCTAGCGTGCCCCAAGATGAGCCAGTGTCACTCACCCAGTCCTAGCGTGCCCCAAGATGAGCCAGTGTGACTCACCCAGTCTTAGCGTACCCCAAGATGAGCCTGTGTCACTCACCCAGTCCTAGCGTGCCCCAAGATGAGCCAGTGTCACTCACCCGGTCCTAGCGTGCCCCAAGATGAGCCAGTGTCACTCACCCAGTCCTAGCGTGCCCCAAGATGAGCCTGTATCACTCACCCAGTCCTAGCGTGCCCCAAGATGAGCCAGTGTGACTCACCCAGTCCTAGCGTACCCCAAGATGAGCCTGTGTCACTCACAGGGTTGCCACTATTTTCTTATTACCAAATTCCTTGTGTTTTCCAGGTTTTCCAGAGGAAATTTTCATTTTTCCAGACACCTAATAGATATTATAAATATACTTCTTTTCATTGTAAAGGCCATATTGTGTTTGTCCCCCTTTTATATGTTTCTATCCACCTTTCCTGTACCTTCTTCCAAATATAA
>CABEEJ010005952.1:27187-44638 GCA_901482245.1 Timema douglasi | reverse complement strand
CAGTAGTTTCGGAGCCTATTCATTACAAACAAACAAACAAACAAAAAATCAAACCTTTCCTCTTTATAATATTAGTATGATATTGACTTAAAGTAGTGTATATTTTAATAAAAAGGTATTTCACTCGTACTGTGCTACTTAAATATTGTTTTAAGTGAGGAGATTGTAACTTTACTTTACGCTTACATTCATCAAAAAATAAAATAAATTCTTGAAACCAACCTTTGAAGATCAATCAGTATACATTTACATTTATGACTTCCCAATAAAGTAAATAGATCATATATTTTTTATCTGAATAAATAAATGATTTTTTTTTTGTTGTGATTTATCAAAACATGAGGGTATTCATTATTATAGTTTAATTTTAAGAGCAAATTTTGATTTAAAAAGTCAGTAATCATTTGTATGTGTTACAAGTATTTTAAAATGTATTTCACTGTTGGTAAAATTTCTTCTTACACGCTTAGTAGGCTTAGGCTTAACGTTTATTAACATCACATTTACCCGCTTTGGTAGTCAAATGGTCTAACTTGCTACTCTCACACTAGACTATACTGGCGATGATGGGGGTATAGAGGTTCGAATCTCAGTTGGGTGTACTGAGGGCGATTTAAAAAAAATTGTTTTCCATTTTCTCTTCAAGCAAATGTAAATACGCTTACTCTAAATAACTTTTAGCGTTATTGGTACATGAGCCTATAGCTCAAACCGGTAGTAGTTCTAAAAAAATTAATCACGTTTTACGTTACCCCAACCTCAACTTCCGCAACCACCCCCAAAATATGACACAAAATATCGTTTGGTTTCAATTAATATGTCTACTGTGTTCTCTTGAGTTTGATATTATGTCTTGTTCTGGAACTCACTCGTGTTGTAACTTCTTGTCCCTGTCACAGCGTCTGTCTGAATCTCTCTCTTTATCTCTCTCTCACCAACAAACAACCCCTGTCTGAGAGACTCTTTGTCACTCCTCAACAAACATAGCGACATTTTAATCGAGTTAGTGATGATGTCTTCCAACTGGATCTGCCCTTCTCTAAGTTTGGAACCATTCTAGTCTGTGTTACAAAAGTTAAAAGTCAGTTTAGACAACTTCAGCGTTTGTAGAAACATTTTGTGTCCACGATTAAACAAACACCTGAGGTAATTTTTAAAATCTTAACAACATATTGTTCTCCATTCACTCAAATTATTACTACATTTGGGGAGGGAAGATTGTACCCTTTAAAGAAAAAAAAACTTACTATATCTCCAAAACTAATAAAGAAATGGGAATATATTATTCAAATGATGTTGGTTAAAAAACTCAATGTTTTAACAATTTTTAACATAGATATTTAATTTTCTTCAACCATTACATCAGCATCCAAACAATGATTTAATATTTTAAAACTTCTCGAATTTTGTGAAGGTAGGATAACTTCACATACATTTGTGATAAAAATAACTATTATTTGTGAACATCTCTCCATAATTGATAGGAATATATATCTAGAGTGCTAATAATCCCATATTTCAGAAACTTTCTATAAATGAACAACAGGGAATAAATATTGATTTTTATCAGTGTCTCGTCAATGACTGCAAAACAATTTTTCTAAATATTACTTAACTTGTTTTTTTTAAGATATTAAATATATTTCTATATTTAAAAAAATACAATTAATTATTGATTATTCACTTATGATAATTATTCTAAATCTTATTTTGATAACAAATTTGTATTTCTTTTATTCCTACAAAAACTATTTACTAACTGTCGTCATGAGGACGACACATCAAATATGCATTTGAACCATTGTTGAGTTTGTAAGAGGGTACAGAGCTCATTGTTTAGTTCAATATATGTTATTGTTATGTTGTGTCTCATTTTACTGTCTTAAATAGCGAACATATAATAGCATATGTTCAATAAGTTAATTACACTTCTACAATATACTAAAATATCGAAATTCACAGAGTGTTTGAATATTTATTTAATTTACTAGTCACTGGTATTGTGTGTACCTGTGTTACATTCCACTTCTCTCCAAATCATAGTACATTTATTGATTCACCAACTGATATGATCTCTCCTTACTCAACTTCAACACATATTTAAAAAAAATATATTTGAATTTAAATAGTGGACTGGCTTTAAACTAAGATCCTTGTCAAAATATTTATTTTTATATCAAGAATATTTTCAAGCAATTTTCTTATATTGTTGTTTATTTTGAAGTTTAAACAAATGGATATGGTAAAATGACTTTAACAGAATACATCTTGAAGTGTTTAATAATATTACTCTTTTCAAAAAATATATGTGAATAATTTGTTGGACGATACAAATATTAATAAATGAAAGATAGTTCAGATCTCATCGATATTGAATAATTTAGGATAATGTGAAAAATAAACCTAAGGAGGAAAAATAAAACACACATGTCATTTACTTAATACATTTTACACTAATAATTACATTTTATATGTATTAATTGAAAACTAGGTATCCTTTAAAACCTCTTTTAAAAATTTAAAATTCAAATGATACCATATTATGTGATATTTACAAATGAAGGAACTAGGATTTCACTGTAGCCATTTAAAGTAAAAATCAGAAGAAAATAATGTTATTAAACGATTCTGAACTAACAATTTAAAGGTTTTCTCTTTGAGCGGACATAAAAACAAAGCTCTCTAGAAAAAAATCAATATTTAACAGTGTAAATAATCAAATTTTGCAACACTGTGTAATACATCAAATTACCAATTAAATATAATTGAAAGAAAGTTATGAGTGAATAAATTATGTAAACAAAACTCTTGCTTGTAAAATTAGAACAATAAAATCAAACACTTGACATTCAAATCCACCGCTAGCAATCAGCTTTATATTCATATACAGAATTTCCCCTAATTAGTTCTAAAACCAGAATCCATAATAAAAGATAAAATAATCATTATTTGCCAAAAATAAATAAAATATAATGGTACACTAGTTAGTAATATGGCCACTCTACAAAGACATTATTATTTATCTAAATAAAACTAACCGTAGTTTCAAATATAGTGGAAACCAAGTTTCCAGATATTATATATGATGAAGTATAAGGGTATACAGATAATTCTTAAGTAAACAATAACAATAACAAAACAAGTCAACAATATAAAATATAAGGTTACTGAAATGTAATCAAAGATTCAGTTTTAAAGCGAAGAAGGCTTTCTGTGATACAATCTGTTGAATATATTAAAAATAAGAAACGTATCTACTTTTTGGTGTGCTCAAGAATAATAAGTTTCCTCGGATATTTGAAGCAAAATTAGAGACTTTGCAGTTCAAACTACAACGTGAAAAAAATATAATTTTTAAAATAATCTAAAATACGATTAATATAGTCAAATTATTATGCTTTTTTTTGTGCACTTATGATCTTTTTCCAAACTAAATCAGCATTAGCTACGTTATTCAAGATCCTTTCATTTCCTTCTGTTTGTTTTTGAAAGCCCACTTTCCTCTTAACCCCCTAAAAAATAAAGAGGAGTGATAAAACATTGTTTGAGAAGATTGGACGATACAAAACAGACAAAACACTGCTGTCATGGATTTAATTTCTCGGAAAATTGGGAATGGATTACGCCATTTTGTTTTCTTTCTACTCTATTTGAGTTTATGTTTGTCTCGTTTTTTGTTGTTGTGTTTCTACAATGAAGATGTTGAAAAAGACACAAGATAAATTTTCTCAAATAAATTATAATGCTATCAGGAGGGGAATTTTTTTTCTGTAGCTAGAATTTTTAGTAAATTAGAATACATTTAAAATCTGGTTCCGAAACTAAAGACCCTTATTAGCGTGATTATTTTAGGAAATAACTAGTATCGACAAGTAGAGTATGTTTACACTGACATACAACAATTCACGCGTATTTTAGATACTAATTCAAAATTATTTAAATAAATATATGTGAACATTTGGTACAAATGGCTAATTAACATTTGTCAAGTATGTGCAGAAAAAGATACAGTTTGAGGTGAAAATCGAACATGGTACCTTTGGTTTATAAGTTGTATATCAAAGGAATAAATTGTATATTTCAGTCTTAGAGTATTTTCGCGCTAAGTTATATGTCCAGAGTAATATATAATTTTCCGAGTGTATTTTCTAAAATATGTATACATTTACTCGTATTTATCTTTTATATAGATAATCAAATAAAATTGTTAGTTACGTTATATAGTTCCAGTTTATAAACTAGTTGTTTTATAAGTCTAAAAATTATTTTATAATATATTTTAATATATACTTTAAGCAATTGGAATATAGTTATTCTTATTTATCCATTCAAGTCACACATGTTTAGCATATATATTTTGATTCTTTGCTCTCATTTACAGAAGAATAAATAACCTGCAGTTTTCAAACAAACCTTAGTCCTTAAAATACTCACTAAATTATTAAAAAAGGTTTATAAATAACACCTGAATATATATATATATATATATATATATATATAAATTTATTTTTCTATTATTTATTTATATATAAATTCCAAACAAAATTTTTCCAATTCAAAGTTTCTAAGATAAAATTATTTGCAGGTGAGCGTTAAATTATCTGTTATTTGTAAAGCAAAAATTCAGACGTACGGGTATTCTTATTTATCATAAAACAATTTTCACATAATCCTATTTTTAGTTCAATCTTGAAGGTTCATTTCCAAAAATTGAATGTTCGATAATTTAGTTTATTTTAGATAAATAAACATTATTATTGGTATGAAAAATAGGTCCCTTGATACCAATGTTTTTTTTTACAAATTATTAGAGCTATGTTCTAAAAAAAATTTTTTTTTTCAAAAATAAGCCATTATTTAACCTCTATTAAAATAAAATTTATTTATTTACATAGCTATTTATACTACAAACCACTTAACAGATACCCATTTTAAAACTATTCAAATTAAATTAACAGTTATCAGTAAACTACCCATAAATGAAATTTCCCCTCAAACACAAGTAGGAACTGTACATCTTTATTTGTCATGTTATTATCAAACACACCCCAAATATAAATTATAAGCTAAATTGTTACAGCAATTCTGAAAATAGCTAGAATTTCCAAAAATCACTCATCATTAATCGAAACTTTCTTAAATATTTACCCAAAATAAAGTGCGTATAGTGTTATTTTTTCATGTCAATCACTCCAAAGATTAACATTTGGAACCAAATTGATATTATAATTTTTGGAATATTTCAAGTTTTTGAGAATTGAGTCGTTTAACTACCCACCAATGAGATCTTAATCAAAAAGAATTATACACTGATATGTTTAATGTCAAACACTTTCAATTCACACAAGAACATTTTGTGTTATTACCCGTTAACATATATTAAGTTAGAACAAAATTCATTTAACCGTTTAAAAACCGTGGCCAGGAACAGACATACAGAAGTGTCAACTAAAATTTTTTGTGTTCGTGTGCACATAAAACGTTAAAATTCGTCATGATTTAGTGATCGATTTTTTCGCTATCACAATATTGAATCTTGATATGAAAGATTAAACAGATTGTTTTGTGATCTTACAGTATAAAATGCAATGTAGAACTCCCAATGTGAGAAGCAAAGTGTTCTTAGATCGATCCATGTGTACTTAATGGACTGTCCCTGAAATGAGCTACGCAGTTAAAAATAAATGGTTGCTAAAGAGTTAAAAACCAACGAAAGTTACAGAGCATCCTTTTATTAGCCCATAAACTGAGTGCACAAACGACTGCAGTATTTTCCTAAAAGTTATTATAAAATAAGAGAAACAAAGAAATAAATATTTTTGCACAAATATATGGAATAAAACACAACATTCACTTAAATATAATAAATTAAATAATATACACTGTTATAGAAACATAGTGAGAAAAAATGAAAATAATGTTCATCTAAGAGGATAAAATTCAACTACCCATTTCCCAAACCTCTATTATAAAAATCGTAAAACCCGAACGTGTATTATGACAACGTGCTAAAAAAACCATTAAAATATGTATTTGTTTATTACTTATATCTAAGTGTGTTGATTTTATAAAATGGTATTTCAAATACAAATGTATATATTTAATATACTTACCACTTTGCATTAGTAAGTTATTTCATATCCTAGAGGCGAGGAACTATTATCAAAATGTGAATTACTTGTTTATTGTAAAGTACCCTTTAAATTCATATTTCCAAAAAAAACAACTAGTCATCCTATTTTTTTATGTTAAACCATCGCTAGATACGAATTGTATTCAGTATCGTTAGGGCTGATGCATAAAATATATTATATTCTTTCTCTTTTCACCATTATGTAAAATACCCTCGAGTGATAGTTACGGAATAACACATCGCCTATGTGCTCTTATGGCCTCTCAAGCTGTTACAAAAAAAAAGTTTCAATTAAACTGGTGTAATGGTTTGGGAATGTTTGACCAACAAACTAGCCATAGTCTACGAAGTAAAAGACGTATGTCTCACATTATGTTATGTAAAAAAAAAATCGTCTAAAGTACACACATTCATGTTACATAAGTATAGATATCCACAGTTTAAGCTCTGTAGGTCTATTGATTTTGGTGTTCTAGCTATCATACACATACCCACAAACATTAAAAAAAACAGATATACAAACACAGAAAAACATCACTTATATTATTTATTTGTAGGCTTATTATTATCATTATTTTTATTATTTAATTTGCTACCACCAACACTCCGAGAAATCCCTCAAATAAATATAGCGAAAAATAAAATTAAAGACTGAATACTTCATTGCATGCTTCAAACAACCATGTAAATATTTTTGAGAGGAAATGTTATAATATGTGTAAATCTTTTTGTTTTTTAATTATTTTATTATTATAATTTTCACTATTTTTTAAATATTTATTTAACTACAAGACCTGAAGATGTAACTTTAGGTACTTCGGGATTGTATCAAAAACTCATCTATGTAATTTTTCTTCTAAACCCTAAATTAACAATGATTGATTGATTATTATTATTATTATTATTATTATCATTATTATTATAGGACTTACAATGGTACAGAGGCTATAACTCTGGATGGGAAAAAGAGGAATGTCTTATAGCAGCCATTTTATTCCTAAATGGTGGCCGTGTTTAATTATTATTTAAAATCCTCTAAGATCTGGTCCAATGAAAATACGATATACAAACCTCGAAATCAATGCCAAAATGCGCTAATGAAGTTACAATTTTTATAAATTCAAACTTAATTATCCCTAACACATCAGCGTAGTGAGTAAATATGAATATAGCCCGAACATGTTGTAAACGTGGTGATAAAATAACAAAACCTGAAAAAGATTACGGAATCTATCCTGCGGCTTAAAACAGATTTAAGGTGGGAGTATAGGGGACGCGATAAATGTCCAGTGTTTTTGAGGTTTTTATAGCAAAACATTTGTTTGGACAAAATAAATACAATACAGTACAAACATAAAGCTTAATTTCTTTCAATTGGTATATCAACAGTTGTTGAATATCTGTCATGAGCATATTGACATCAGATGACAAACTTTTTAAGTGGAGAGAAAAATTTGTCATTAGTTTCCAGGACACCCTTGACAGATATTCAATAACTTTTGAGGCCACCATGTGAGTAAAACAAAACTAATGTATATGTTTGAACTAAAGCAATATTTGATTTATTTTTACAAAAAAAAACAAGTTTTTATCTTTTTTAACTCCAAACTATCTGACATTTTCTCTCATTGCTCACTTCCCCACCTCAAAGAGGAATGTACATTAAGTTTACCCATAAAGTTTGAAAGCCTCTTACTTTAACGTTTTTTAATACTATAGAGCTATTTTTAACGCCACATCTCACTACCTGTTCATGCTATACACATTTGTACAAATTACGCTAATGATGGGATAAGTAAGATTGAATTTAGAGGAAGTTTATACCGATTTATTTAGGGGGAGGGTGTAAAACCATTTTGGAAAAAATCATCCTCACTAAACCCAACTGGAATTCAAACCCTGATCTTCCTGTTTTAGGCAGAATAGTCTAACACGAGAATAATGATTTAGACCATGCGGCCACTGAAGCTGGCCTAGAATTATCAAAGATGACCTTACTTTAACCCTTCTCGGGTCCCTGGAGAACCACCAACGCAAATTGTTGACCTGTTATATAACCTGTAATATATATTTATATATTCTAAGCAACAACAAAAATTAATTTTTTTTATCTAGCTAGCTAGCAATCTTTTTTTTTTATATATATGTATACTAACAGTATTATATATCTTTAATTACACTCAGTGCCATTGGCGTCATAGCTGACCTCAAGTTTAAATATATTTGTTTTCTGACCTTTTTACTTTCTCTCTATCTTACAGGTAGAGAAAGTATGATGATCGTCAAAAAAATCGAACTCGAGATTTTGATGAATATTGACGTTTCATGACTCCCTGAATCTGAAAAAGGGATTTTTGAATTTTTGTCTGTCTGTCTATCTGTCTGTATGTACCTCCAAATAGGGCCTAAACTATTTTACCAACTGAGCTAAAACTTGATACCTAGGGTTTTCATAGGGTTTCCCTGAGGTGTTTCTGGAATTGGATATCTACCCCTAAAATTAAGGGTAGTTTACTGAAGGGCAAAAAGAGAAAATATCAATTTTCTCAAAATAAGCTCTAACGATTTTGATTAAATTTTATTTTTAAGCATTAATAAATATTCCGAAAAAATGGCTACTCTCAATATTTCGGCAAAATGGCTTTAAGGGCTCCGGTCTGATGCGTAAATTAACAATTTTTATAATATCTCCGAAACTATTTGAGATATGAAATTACTTAGCATTACAAATATGCATATATATTTATAATACAAATATTTTATTCGAAACATATTTTTAAAAATTCAATAACTTTCAATCTATACGCAATTATATATATTTTTTAACTTTTTGGACATTAAAGTTTAAGTATTGCGACCGTAAAAAAAATCTAACCTGAAATGTTGATGGATGTCGACGTCTCATAACCCCCGAACCCTAAAAAATAGTATTTGCAATGCCGTCTGTCTGTCTGTGTGTCTATTAAAACTTAAATTTAAGAGTAGTTTTATAAGGGGCGAAAAGATTTTAAAAAAAAGGTTTTCTCAAAATCTGCTCCAACGATTTTGATTAAAATTCGTATCTAGGCGTTCTTTAAGATTATAAATAAACTGGCTATTTTCATTTTCTTGTGAAAATGATTTTTAGGGTACTTTACAGAGAGAGAAGGTATGTGCGGTGCACCATACCATTTATTATACTATAAAATAAATTTAATTTTTAAAAACCATCTGTTGTGTAGAGTTGTAAAAATATTTAAAATCTAAAACTTTACCTAGCTATTGAAGAATCTTCAGCATCTAAAAGCATGTTACGTCTAAAATTTCTCTTCTGGAAATAATAGAACATGCATTTGGTCGTTTGACGTTGATCTTTGGCACTTTCTTTAATGGGCTACTCAAATATATTGTGAACTTGTGTACTGTAAAAGATGATCGTCAAATTTTTATAAAGTACAATTTAAACAAATATCACCTGCTTTGGTTGCCGAATGGTCTAAGTCATCACCCTCGCAATAGAGTAGACAGCCGATGGAGAGGAGATTATGTTTTAATACAGTTCGAGCATACTGAGGGTGTTTTTCCTAAATAATTTTCTAAGGCTTCTTCCAATTAAACGTGGGTGCACTTTCTCTAAATTTAATCCACCTCTTTCATAACTCACTAGCACAATTATTACATAATTATGAGTGTAAACTGAACAGGTAGTATGTAAGATGCGCTGCTATTAAAATAAAAAATATACAAATATTCGGATGTGTATGGTTTGGTAATATTCAATTATTATGACAAAATCAAAACCTGATAAATTCTCACCAATAAAAAGAGTATTCCGGATGCAGGCCGAATCATTACAAGATGATTAAATATTTTGTAATAACCATTCAACTATTCACAGGAAGAAATTTACTATGCCTAGGGAGATGATTCAGGCTACTAAAGTGGTCATGAACGTGTGAATAATAGGACTAATAAGAAAAAATATGTACAAGCTAATTAAGGAGTTTACATCGATTTTTATTTTAGGATCCAGCAAAAAAAATTATCAACTTTCCGTAAAAAAAAAAGGGGGGGGGGCATAGTGGTTACTATTTTGCGTAGCATGTCTTTCTCAGCTAAAACGAGATAACGGGAGAGCTAAACCTGCTATTATTCTCGACTATAACACAACAAAGTCAGTAGTTGACACTTGAGGTACAGTGGAACCTGACTAATTCGAACTTCCATTATTCGAGATCGTCTTTAATTCGAATCTGTTTCCCAGTCCCATGAATTTTGTATTTTAAAAAATGATTAAAAAATCTTGGATAGTTTGAATTTAGTTTTGGTTAATTCGAAATTTTCGTAAGTTGTAATGCACTATGCAATATTGTTTCCTACTTATAGTTGTGGCGCCGTGTTGTTCTATTTTTAGAAATAGAGGAGGTGACGTTGGATACTTTCAGTATCCTTCTTCACGCTCCTCCCCCTCTTCCACTCACCCATACGCCTTTGTTTACACGTACAGTTCTGTACTGCGTTAGTCAAGGTTGAACCTCTTGAGCAGTTACGGGTGTTGTTCTTAGTGACTTAGCTGTAGCGATATTCTTGTGACGTGCGAGTTTATTTTGTTTTGTTGTTTAGTTTTTGTTAAGTTTTAGTTTTGTTTAGTACACACTGTACAGTAGTGTTTGTGTGTGTGTGTGTGTGTGTGTGTGTGTGTATCGTGATGTCACTGTCTTAACCACAGTCCTATAAATCATTAACGCTCACCGTAAAAGTACCGGTAATAAAGGAAGTGGAATAAGGTTTCCTTTGAAGAAACGTATTTGATCATTCGAATTTTTTTTTGGTCCCTCAAAATTCGAATTATCCAGGTTCACTGTATTTAGGTCAAAATGTACAGCACAAAACGAATTAAATTACACTGAGCTAGCCGAGAGTGTTATGCTTCATATTTTTAAATAAATGCCCTAAATTATATAGTTATTTGAATATACCTTAATTAAATTGGAATCAAAAGGTAAATAATTATAATCAAATGGTATATCGCATGTAATTGGTTAAATATCTACGAAAAATATATATAATCGGGATGCAATTTTTTATAAAACAACAGTAACTCAAAGAGGTGGAAAGTTTTGATAATGTTTATTATGGGATCGGTTATAAGATATAAAGCATTATTGGTAGTATAAGTGTTATCTTTAATTTGAACCAAAAACAAATTTCAATGTATGAAAATATGGTTTGAATATTTGGGGAAAATATTCATGTTCCATATTCTATCCAAATAATTACTCTTTGTAGTCAGTCAAGCTAGATTCTATATAATTCTTTGGTAATTTTTGGTTTAAATGCTCAAAATATAATAAAGTATCATATTGTTATAATAATTCACTAGTGAAATACATTCCATTATTTAAAAAAAATGTACTGGAGTCTCCAGTGACCCCATTGGTATTCATTGAAATAAAACAATCTGGTAATAGGGGGTTAATAGGTCAAGGAAAACTGCTAACCTTCATATTACGTACTCCACATAATATGATTAATATTACAGGTTGTTTCAATCACTTTCGATGCCTGGGCGCTTCTCATAAAACAATTACGTCCCTTAGATTGAAAGTTGTATTTATCAATTAACTTTATTTCCTTAGACTAACTGCATCAATGTGCAGGCGTAAAAAGTAATTTTCCGTGGACGATATAGTTGAATTTTTAATATCATCTATCTGGTGTTAGCTGATGTGTTTTTTACCCCCACCCCCTCCCCCAAGTAGTGATACATTTCCTCTAAATGTTACCCTCCACATTTCTACCTTAGTTACTATACCAAATATGGAAACCAAGATGGGCTGTAAGAAATGATTAACATTAAAAAAAAGTCTTATCTCTTAGTCGAAACGTTGGCAACACTAGTTCTTTCAAGGTTAGGCAGCTTTTGAAACGCAAATGTTTGACATGAAGCATACCTTTGGACAGCAGGCTGATTATGGTTATTTGATTGTAAATTTACAATAAATAGTTCTATTGACTATTTCTAAGCCGTAAATAAACATTTCCACTTAGTAAAACAAAGAAAAAAAATGAATTTATCATTATTCAATTAACAAAAGCAATGTGTCACACTTCTACGATAGTATTTGTTATGACTCGTTGATATTATTCAATGTTACAACTTTGCTTGATAATGTTAGGAAATAACGTCTTAAGAATGTATATTAAAAAAGGAAATAATCTCATTTCACTCTTTTGAGTAATAACAAAAAAATGGAAAAACAAACAAAAAAGTTGAGTTAACCATCATCTCATTAAATAAAAAAGAGTTTTTCTTAAGATTAAAAAAAAGGTAATGAACTCTTTGCGATTTCTTTTCGCTTCTATCTTTCGATGCATAATTAAGTTTCAACGGTCTGATTTTTATTATAACTTTATTATTTTAGTTAATTCTACATTTTTCTTAAACTTAAGAGCACATAAACACACAAAAAAAACTTTAATAACGATACTAAAAGTTAATAAGAATATTTAGGAGAAAGTTTTTTTCCCTCTTTTTTTCGAAAATGTCTCTCTTGAAAACCGTAAAAATTCTTTAAACCTTATTTTTCTTCTCATTCTTCACTGTTCACCTCTTCTGCTTTGATACATGTATCTTGGCTCCTTTTTATATGTGTGTGTGTGTTTTCCGGCTGAAGACGCGGCACATGATGAACACTTTACCACGGACATGTTTGACATGTGTTGTATTTCAACTGTCACGACAATAACATTCTTCCCTATTGCAACTGCCACTGAAACTAACATATTTCTTCCGTGTCTCTTTTTTAAGATATCTAAAGACCCTACAATAGAAAAAGAACTAAAAATAAAGGAAAACAAATCAACTATGGTAGTTCCAGAGATTTCGATTCAGAGTGAAGTAACACATCTTGAGGCAATTTATCCACTCTCACGGGCTTTTAATGCATTTTTAATAGTATATTTATCCATAATGGCTCCAGTCATCAAATTGTTTAAGGCCTAGAAATAGAATGAACTGCTAACGATGAGAATATGGGAATTAATATCCCTGTTGGGTGTACTGAGATTTGTTTTTCTTTAAATGGTTTTCAATTCTCTTCCCACGCGAAACGCAGTTACACTTCATCTAAATCTAACCCACCTCATGACTCACTTCAGTGATCGAATGGCTTAAGGCAGTGGTTCCTAAACTTTTTGAACGAAATACTACCTCAACAATTTCCGTAATTTTTAATAATATTAAGCTAAAGCTGAATATTTACTATTTTGGTATAGTTTTAATGTTGCCCAGGGATATAGCACAAACTACGCGGCTGCACTGGCTTGTTAAGCTTTAATCAGTGTTGTCACCCCCCAAACAAGTTTATATTTATTTAAATTTTGGTTGGACTTGGTCACTATAAATTTATAAGATTTGATGAGGACCTATCGTTTCATAACATTAATTTTCTATGAGTAGTTTTGTTTGGCTTCTCGCGGCGTACCACCGGGAATAATTTGTACGTACAGTACCAATGGTATTACGCGCACCATGATTTGGGATTCGTTTGAAGGTATCACTTCATCATAGATTTAACTGCTGAGAAAATATATCAACATTTGTTTTGTAAGTAATTAGAAAACAAATAACTTGGAGTAATCATTCCCAGATATTTCTTTTGAGATTCAGATACGAGTTCTATATTTTAACTTTGAATCACTTATTCAATCAATAATCACGGAGGTGTTTCAACGTAAGGAAAGTGATGGGTTTTGGTTTAAAGTATTTATCAACGACCTCATTTAACCACACTTAATAGAATAGGGAGGAAAAAGTATAATTAAGAGGAAACTCACATTATAACTCACTCTTCCATTGATAATTCTGTCACTTCCTACCTAGAAAGTATTATAGAATACATAAAATAATTATTTTCAAATCAAACTAATGACTTTTATTATAAATATTGTTAAGTTACTTAGCTACTATTCAACTATTATGAAGCATAATAATTATTGACACTTCTGAATATTAGCTATTCATCGGTATTTACAGTTCAACATTATTTTGAATTGTTATGATTTTAAACTACAATGAGCAAAATTTAGTTGACTAAAAACAAAATGAACTTCCTGAGATTTATCTTCAACAACACATTGAAAAAATTAGTTTGAAATAAATCTTGAAACTGGTTCCAGTTTTACAAACACGGTGAATCTTTGTGCAAACTTGATACAAAGATGAGCGATGATTTTTAATGGTTTGTTGTTACAGTTCAAATTAATTGAAGTCTAAATAAATAAATGCAATTTTGAAGGAAAGGAAGTGTTTAAAATTTCTTGTATGTACTTTGCTTGCCCAAAATTTGAATTTCCCTCAAAATTGATGAAACACAGAAATAGTTTTTCTAATTTTGTTCGTTACCTTGCAATTTAAAATGTAGTCAATTCAAATGTAGGATCAAGAATGAATTCAAAATATACAAGCTACCCCTATTCCTAGAGTTCTGGGTACTATATTATATTCCCTCTTCATCTTTAGAGATCATTTTATTTTAGGAAGCAGCTCTTTAAATCGCTGAAGGACTTTGACCTAATTTAGTAAACGAACAATCATGTGAAGAAGTTGCACTCCAAATTGACAGTCCAGTTTTTTTTGTAAGCTCTCTAAACGATCTCCAATTTAAATGCCCGGATGCTATAAGCAATTATTCTCAATCAACCTTCATGACATTTTTCTTAGTAAAGAGATTTCCGCAAATAAATTTATAGTAAATTGTTGACCAAAATTTTAGAAAAGAATGAATTTGTAAATCTATTAGGCATAATGAAAGAATGCCCTTAAGAATACCTGCCAATTGTACGGGAATTTTCTAAGGTTACGCTGGTTTGAATAGACAAAATTACTTCAAGTCAATAATTCTTGAACTTAGAAAAAATATTTGTTCCACAGAATTTGATTGAGTCAAATGTAAAATGTTTTGAAATAACTGTATTCTATAACTAACTTAAGCTATTTGATATAATCATGGGCAATGAGTGAAAATATACTTGCCGCAGTGTACGCTGATAATAGAATAGACTCAATAGTAGTTTGTTTTTTATCCAACAAATTTTTCACTTGCATCTTCAGTAAAGGTTTTTCTTCATGAACTCACAATCTGTAAAATATTTTTCTTCGTATCCAGCACATATAAAACTTTAAAAGACGCTACAGGTACAGAAAACCACTACACTAAAAGCCAAAGACCAATTAGATAAAGGACACGCTCACGCTGATAGTTTTATTAAATAATGCCAGGTTTCTAAAACTGCTTGCATTTGCTGTTGAATTCATAATATAGGTTTGCGCTCTCATATCCATGACTTCCTATTTCAATATTAGTTTGCTTATTAGACACATCGCCTTTAATAAGTATCACACTTTATTGCCAATTACATCCGATAAAGCCTATTTTAATAATTTTCAAAATTTTTTTAAAATAATTTGATATATATACATGTTTAGAAAACCCATCTATCAACTTTTAACTACGATGTAGATTTTTTTACACGATCGACTAGTTGCCGAACACTGCCTTATAGCATTCGACCACTGAGGCAGATACCTAAAATTTTGTATTTTGAAAAATAAGGATCCGTCGATCTCATCAACAGCCAATTTAAAAATTGCCACGTTAATTTCTCAATTATTGAATCTCATAAAAAATACTTTGTCAATTTTTTTAACATGAACAAATAGACTGTGTTCCTGAACTCCCAGGCTATCGCTACAGAGATCGAATAAGAATTATAAAATATTTCCAAATGTTGATATTGTTTGGCTTTAAAAAATATTTCTGTTTTGTTTTATAGAATTTTTGGCGAGGTATGAGCAGGTTTTTAGTTCCACGGTAGAGTGGGTGGCGTGATAGCTATAAACCAATAAAACATAAAACAAGAGCTTGACTTAAATTGCTCGTAACCACGGATGTGACTGTAAAACTGTTGATACAGAAGCAAAATCTGAATTCATCACACTGATCTACTTTTTACACATATAAAGATTAAAATATGTTTGGAATAAAATTTGTACCGTGGTGTTTTAAGTTTATAAGATCATTTACTTTATCCTTTCGATAATGAACCAAATATGTTTGTTATTTGCAAAGCTAGTCCCTTGTTCTGGTCAACAAATCCTTTTCTATCTTTAAAAAGGAACTTTGAGTCCTAGATCAAAGATTTACTTCTCTGATGGATACAAAACGAAGAATATTTCACATCAGAATAAGTATTTACTATACAAAGCTTTCCCTTATTTTTCTCGCTCTTGTAAAGAAAAAAAAATGTATGTATTTTTTTGTCATATGTAGGAGTACGCATATCTTTCTAAGGAGAAGTTGACCCTACGACTACTTCCCCTTCCTGTCTCCCACCCACCCCTTCATCTTCCAAAACATTCGTTTCATCCGATATGCATCCGTGACATCATAAATCAAATTCCGGCATCATACATAGACGGCGATAGGAGGACTCCAGAGGTCGTAGAAGAGGGGGGAATAAAAATAAGGAGGGGAGGAGACAGCTTCTAGATTCCCCACTAGGTTTCCGGGGACGTGAACTCCCGGACTCCGGCAAATCCGGTACCGATACGAACAGCGTCTGTAGCCAAGGCCTAAACCAACTGAAGCGGATGCAGAACGGTGGTTTGAAATATGGATCGTTATAATGGCTTGCGCATACAGGTTCCAGCTACGTACTTAAAGGTTATATGTACTTATATTTACTGTTTCTTTTCGTATTTATAATTAATTATATATATTTGTCTTTTTGATTTTAGGTGAAACCAATATTACTACCCCTCCAGACTATCCACGTATTTACAATTAAGACATATGATACAAATGTAATATTTAGAGAAAATGTATCCACGTTTGCGTAAAGTGATATTGGGAATAATTTAGGAATAATAACCTCAGTACGCTCTTCTGGGAATTGATCCCTGACCTCCAAATATCTGACAAATCTTACCATATGAACCTTATACCTTAGTTGGTGTATTAACAGACTAGCTAATAGTTAAACTGTGAATTATAGCTGTGTATCTATTTAAGAGCGCTGAGCACGTTGATTTTAATATTCGCTTTGTTATCGTATACGTTCTAAGGTTTTACATGAATAATATGAGGACATACTATAAAAACTACAACCATTAAAACACCAAATTAAGTATATGTAGCATACAGTATTGGCATGGATAATAACTTGTTCTTCCATATGGATTTTATTAATTGTTTTAGTAGTTTTCTTGTTAACTTGTACTTTTAGTTTCACAACATCTTAAAACATGTAAACGTTTGTAAAGCTACTTGGGGGGG